>ML809194.1:39229-49316 GCA_009831015.1 Picea engelmannii
ATGAAGTAATGTATTGATGATGATCTTGTATTGTTGATGTGATGCTTTGATGCTTTGATATCCTGCACAAACACAAATTGATAATTGGTTAGCTTGTTGTTGTAATCTATCATCTTTAAATTGTAAATCTTGTAAGAAATTGTACATAGTATTCTTTTATTGAGTTTTTATTTCTTGTAAATTTGTAACTTGTAATATTTTGTAATAAACAACCCTTGAACATAGTTGACCCCTTGCCCAATTTCTAGGCACTAGTCTTAGTTGACCTAGGGAAAAGGCTTAATTCTCATGCTAACCCTTGCATCTTGCATGGTTGCCTTAGCATCTTAGGATTAGAATCCCTTCTAACCTTAACAAATTAAAATTAACTCCTAGAATCTAACTCTAACACATCTAGTAACTAAGGTCTACCCCCTTTGGCTTCCCTAGGAGTAAGACTAGATGAAAGAGGTTCCAGTCAAAGTGACAACGTGGGCTATGAACCTAGGCATTGTGCCTCCAAGGACACACCGAGTGAGCCGAACTCAACTCACGTTTGCAAGTGTGTATAAGGACAACAACATAACCGTTGAGTACACAAATAAATTTAGTGGGAGTGTAGAAAATGGCTCCTAAATAAAGCAAAATGTAGAAAATAAGTAAAATAAAATGAGTTAAAACAAGATGCATAAAGTAAAATAAAGTGAGGCACTACTCTAGGCTAAGACCTAAAAACTAAGCTCCAATAGCTGAAAACATATTTGGAAGAAATGGACCTAGAATTCGGAATACAAAGAGTGCTAGCAAATCAAGATTTGCTAGCTGAGTGTTGAATGAGCCAAAGGAGCCAGGACAACAAGTTCTTTTACTCAAAAATGATTTTGACAAGGCCTCTGATAGGGTGGACTAGTCATTTTTCACACATATGCTCACTTGGCTTAGTTTCTCTTTGTGGTTTCTTTCTATGGGAAAGACTCTCTTCTCTAATGCATCAACCTTCAATTTTATTAACAATGTTTTGTCTCACTCAAAGTTACATTTGTCGTGTTATTGAATATATTCCCAAGGGTCTGTAATATAACTTATCAACAATATCAAGGAAAGTATCAGAAAATATTGACAAATTTAAAAAAATATAACAATATTCCTTTTTATAAATATCTAAAGCAACAACAACATCAAACAAACACATTTCCACATAACTATGAAAATAACACTGATGTATAAGATGCCATCAAGTGATACATCACATATTGATATTGAGTTCTGATATCTCTCACAAGTCTTGAAAGGCTAAAACAAAATCACATCAAAAAAATAATAAATGTCTCACATGATTCATCATCATGAGCAAAGTTATCACATTCAGAACTAGGATCAATACCGACATGTGAGTTGATTTGTGCACTAGTCTACTAAAAAATACATAAAATATGGAATGGATAGCACCCTTAATACTTACATGCTATATACATTATCAAACTTTGCATATTTGGTGTCTAATGGTTTGGATATATATATATATATATCAAAATAACATGTATATAGCAAGTAAGTATTAAGGGTGAATATAGAAAAATGGCACCAAGTATGAATTGGAATTTGGGATACATATCCAAAACAAAAAGCATAGACATCAAGGGCCTAAATGGCCTCTCGAGTCTAGGAACATCATGTTACAATGAATAACTGCATATCATAAAAATCATTGCCTATAATGGGATCTTCATCATTAGTATAACCCTTTACCCCCTCTAGCCTTTGCCTCTACCTCGATCCTCCAAGGACATTAGTCGTCAACCTCCAATTTTGATGAAACTCTCTAATCGAAGAGTTAAAATAAGGTAGAAAAAACTTAACATCCTAATCAATGATTTTGCTTGAGTGACGGGATTTACTTGGGTCATGACATAGGAGTTCAACAATCAACACCACCAACATCGAGGTACATAGAGGGTTTGGTGCTCTGGATTAAATGGAAATTCATAATCTTACCCATCTTGAAAAATATTAAGTCTACTGAATTCAAAATGGGATATGAAATTCTACTTTCCCCATACGAAGTCCAATGAGGCTGGAACCATTGTTAAACATCTTGAAACAATTAATAGTAATGTTAAAATTTTCAGTAAAAGGCTAGAAAATTAAATAGAAAGGAGAATGTCAACTTTTACTTGAATTTAATATTACTAGCGATTCCCGGAGTGACAAATTCCTCATAGCTCAATCCCCTATCTCTATTTTTCAAAATGAGGATAAAAAGACCAAAATCACGTGATAAAGCGTTATTGGTGTCAACAAAGTGATATTTTCCTTTAACTCACAATATATACCTAAAATATCATGATATGTTGAATGTATCATAATATTTTCATTAGAAGAAAATATCGCAACATTTTGTGCCAATAGTATCAACTTGGAGAAAATTGTGCAATATATCACACTAGTGACGATAGATGTAACACTAGTTGCACTGAATTGTCTTGCATAAATATATCAGGGCTAGTTTCCCTATTTCCCCCTATTACAACAAAATATAGCACCCTTAAAGTGTAAAGTCCCAAGCACAAGGTGTTAGTTTGTGTCACTGAAGAAGGCTACCCACTGTCACCATAGTAGCTCTTCCTCTCTCTTTAAGTTGGCTCTTCTCCAATTCAAGAGGGGGGTGTCCCTAAGGAAACTCCCAGTCCAATTTGTTTAAATGTGTCAATGAAGTGTTTGTAGACCAATGAGTTTGGTTAAGAATCCAGTTTAAGGTGTTTTCAATGAAGGTGTGTATGTATAGGTTCCAACCAATTTCTAAGTCTGATGTAGGATAGTTTGTGTTAAGTTCTTAGACTTGTGTTAGATATGAAAGCTTAATGATCTTATGTTGAATTAATGTTTCAAATTTACAATTAAATTGAAAGAATTGAGCAAGTAAAAAGGTGTATGTGCAATGCTCAAATAGTCATGCAATCTGGAAATAAATTTCTGCATTCATGTTTGGATGCAAAATGCAGAAATTTAACAAATGAAACCTTTAAATGAAATTCCAGAATGCAATTGTTATGAAATGAGTCTAAATTGTGATCTAAAAATGCAAATTTTAGATTGAAAACAATTATGGAAATTTGATTTCCTGCAATACACTAATTGCTAGAAATAGCGATTAGTTTAACACAAATAATTATAAGCAATTTCCGAAATGTTGGAATTGTGATTTTTCCTATTTAAAATGAAAAAATAAGTTTCCTAGGCCAAATACAATGCTGAAAATTTTCTGCATTTAAATAATGATAAAATTTCATGAAACAACAATCAGAAATTTAAATTATGAATTTTTAGCAGGCAAATAAAGTGGTTTTATCCTAGTCTATGAGTAAGATTTAAGGCCCTAGGTCAATATGTTAGATGGAAAAGTAATTTTTTGAGCTAAGCGCTGAAAATGCAGTAAAATTAAGACGGAAATTTAAACAAAATTTCCAGCGAGATAAAAAGATGATTTAGTCTAGTTTAAGATCAACAAATTAAATTCCTAGAGTAAAACAATTGCTAGAAATTGAGAAATTTCTGAAATAAGTAAAAACAGAAACTATTAATGACCTAAAACAGAAATGAAACAATTTCTAGCAAACTAGATAAAATAAAAGTAATTTGAAAATCTAATTTTTGGATAAATGAAGGAGATAAATTAGGGACTAGCTA
The DNA here is from genome assembly GCA_009831015.1 of Picea engelmannii. Classification (NCBI taxonomy): domain Eukaryota; kingdom Viridiplantae; phylum Streptophyta; class Pinopsida; order Pinales; family Pinaceae; genus Picea; species Picea engelmannii. Next base: position 42,896 of record ML809194.1, read on the forward strand.
ATCCTTGGGCTAATGGGGTCATTCAATTTTTTAAAGAGGCACTAATTCAATCTAGATTGAATGATCTAAGGACTACCCTAAAGCATGCCACTAAACTCATCTATGGCTGGAAATTAGAGTCTAATTTTTGCAAGGAAATATCCTAAAAATAAAATTTTCATAATTAAATCAAGAAATTTATTTGTCTAGGTGTTTCTAGCCTAAGTTACTACTCTCTCGAAGCAACAAGATTAGAAACACCTAAAGTAAAATAAATAAAATAGCAAGAATGAGAGAAATTCAGACCTAGCTATGCACCTTGAAGAAGATCTTATTAGACCCGCATCGGGTGTTAGGGAGGAGAGTACGCGACGGGGAACCATCCCACCCATCTCACCCACTTGGCAGCATCGCATGCAAGTGGACTTGGACGGAGGACAGCATATCACCCACCGGTTAGCATGACCGCCAACCATTTATACCAGCAAGCATTCGGTTTGAGGTTCATTCCTTCGCATCATGTTATGATGTTGTATCCATCAAGTGCACTAATGGTGTCGTCCGACATCATTACTGCTACTCATTCTCACTACAAGTCCGCACACTCGACATTAACCTTGGATGAGTCCAGATTTGGGAGGTTTTATTATGCCTAGTTGCATTGGGTCTACCCTATTGTCGGTCCCTCTGCTCTTTGTTTCACTCACCGGAACACTCACATGCGCCTACATCCCTTATCTCTGAAATCTCAGTCACCACCTGCATTTAGACCACATCTTCTCATATCTTACCTTGGTCTCGGCTCCCCTACAGTCATGCCTCATGGTGGTCATAGGAAGCGAGGAAGAAGTTGCAGAGGGGGAGCCACAGAACGCCATACATACTCATTGTTGCACCCATTGTTGAGGCCTACGAAGCCCACACTCCACCTCACATTCAAGCTGAACTAGATCGTCGACCATTTAGCAGTAGACGAGGAAATTGGTCAATGGATACCGGAGCCTTGATCATATAGGGAACACACCACCCTTTACACCAAGACGGACTACCTGTACTGGCTCTTAAAGACAACGATGGGGAAGGTCCTGGTAGAGTGGAACGAAGCCCGCAACGAAATCTTTCTCCAATTGGATGAAATGTGGATGGATATTCTTGGCCTTGACAGGAATATGGACCGCTTGCTCAACTCCAATTTCGATGAAGCTGGACCGAGGCATGTCCACGTGAATGCGGCTACTAGAGCTCCCCCTGGTTCGCCCTCTTAAAATTCTTTAGATTTTTATGTTCGGGTTTTGGTTTTGGTTTTTCCACCTCAAATGGTGCCTCAACACTTATGATAGCAACAATAGTTCTCAGGGTCAATGGTGCAATAACAGTGATAGTCTACAACAAATCTTATTTTGTAAAGGGTCTAAACTTATGCTTTTTGAACTTTTAAAATGTTTTGGAACTCTCCAACTACTATATTGTGATTGTTCGGGTTTCCCAAGCGGCCGACCAACCACAATCTCTATGTAACTATTTTATTTTACAGTAATGAAAATTAGGAAAGGATAATTTACGAAAAAAAAAAGATCTTACTAGATGACATTGATCCAATCCTTTGAATGCATAAATAAAACTCGAATCCACAACCATTTTCTCACAAATTGGCCTCAAACAACATAAAAGAAAAATCCCTAAAATATATGCTCCAAGAGAAAGAGAGTTCTACTATAGCTTAGTCAACAATACCATTACAAGTACGGGAGCCTCTTATTTATAGAGTTCTAGGCTCACGGTTCACCCACCTCAAATAAAAAAATATCCAAGTGATCATGTTTCATGATTCAAATAAATACTAAACTAGTATTACAAAGCTCTAGAATTGGTTATAAAATAATAATTTAATCCCTTCATGAGATGATTGAATAGGTTAGGGTGCATGCCTAGTAGAGCTATCCAACAAATGATTATAAAAAAATGTGCAAGAGAGGTGTGCCCTAAGGAGTGGTGTGAAGTGGTTGCAACCATCTCCAAATAGCAAGTAGTCCACCAAGGAAGGCATGTCACTCCAAAAATAGAAAAAGACCAAGTCAATGGAATAAAAAAATGATATTCATGTGATCCCTACTCTAGGAAAATATCAAACCATGTGAAGAATCTCCTCAAAATAGTAAGGGTGCTCTAGTTCCAAATCAAATACCATCATTAAGGTGAAAACACAATGCGAACAAGGTTTATTCCAATTTGTTAGTGAACCTTCTAGTGGAGCGCACCACCTAGGAGAGAGTGCCTAGAAGATGGGGTGATAAAAAATAGTTAAATGGATGTGAAGGTGGACAAGTGGATAGGGTGCATGAATAACTAACCATCAAAAGTTGTGCAAACTCAACCACCTCCTCAACATATGTGCCACATCAATAATTAGTCAACAAAGTGGCACATGTGAGTGTGAACAAAGGCTAAATAACTCCCAATGAATTCTTACGAGAAACCACTCTAAAAATATCATTTTTTTAATATGGGTTGCCTCAACATGTGTACCAAATGGGAGGTTACCCTCAAGTTGTGTACCTCGTGAATAAGAAGTTGCATTCCCTAGTGCTTTTTCTTTCTTATTTTTTTTCATTTTTTTTTCAAATTGAAACTTAGGGAATGAAGTACCAATTAAAGTTTAGAACTCAATAATAAAATAGGCCAATAATGTAGCAAGTTAAGCTTAGGTTTGGGTATGATTAATTAGAATTAAAACATCCCAACCCATCACACATGGAAAAGGTCACATAATGAAATATGCAAAATGTAAGGTTAGTTATGAAGGAAAAACTATATTAAAATGGATCATGAGTCCTCTAGGGAGGTGGAAAATGATGGAATATGGGCATAACATGAATTTTGTCTAGGTAAAATGAAAATATGCTGAAATAATGGATGGTATCTAGGAAAAATGACGGACAAATAATGAAAGGGGAATGACATCTAAACAAATAATTAGACAAGTACCCCACCAAGCTAGAGGACACAGCAAAAAAGAATAAGTATTGAATCCATCATGCAAAAACCAAGTGAAAGTAATGACTGAATGATCCAGGTGGATCTCAATGGTCATCCACCTTTTCCACTGAATCAATGTTTTTGATATTATGGTTTTGATAAACCCTACAACCATCATGTAATGATGCCTACAACGTTAATGCATTGGATCCCATCGGAACTCCACAGTTAAGAACGCTTTGGCTAGAGTAGTACTGGGATAGGTGACCTCTCGGGAAGTCCTAGTGTTTTACATGCCTATGGAATTTTGTTAGACCAATTTATCTCACATGCATCATGGGAATTATTCTCCTCACACTCTATCATATATAATCGAGGTGAAGAAGGTCCTTTGAGAATGCAATGGAGTGTGATGTAATGCGTATTACGAATGAGCTTAGCTGACATCTCTTTCTCTTCCGAGATAATCTACCACCATTCTAGCCAGTTTGTGTTATATAGTGTTTTGCTATTTTATTTGTTAACAAAAGTTGGGTTTCCCTGTATTTTTGTGCTCTCTGTTGTATTTTTGTGTGTATCTCATTTTTTTCTCAACATTATCTAGATCAATGGTATCTGCTCCTTGTTATTTCTCGGTACATGTCCCCTACGAGGTCAGGGTATAGAGAGTTTTTTCTCAAGCTATTTTCTCTTGGGGACAACTGATCTCGCTAGCCCAAGCGACCTCCTGTAATACCACTAGGTTAAACCTCAATTGTAGATGTATATATGTTTTATAGGCTGGTGAGCCAGGATGTTTTGGGCCATAGTGCCCGTTGACCACCTATTTCAACTAGGTGTCAACGTCATGCACCATGAAGATATATGACCTCGCACCATGACAAAGTTGAAGACTTATGGCTCAGCAGGGCAATTTCCCCCCCCCGACACTTCTTTCTGTGTACACGGAATGTCCACTCCCATGTGTGGGATAATTTTGTAATATGTTAGCATGGGTCAAATAATTTAGTTGCCTAAGAATTTATCATTAGGGAAGTGATTTCATCGAGTGTTTTTTTTCCTCAAGTAATTAATCTTGCTTTTCAGTGATTTTAATTACTCTTGAGTTTTTCACTCAATAATCCTCCAAAGTGCTGAAAGGCGTTCTAATGATTGATCCCAGTGGGTTAATAAGGTATAGAAGTGTTGTAAATTACCATTATAGACATATTCTAGATTCTCGCGGATTCCCTTAGGTTTTGATAGGATTTTTTAATAATTAAAATTTTCCATAAATTGGAAATTTTAATTATTTTTTATGAAAAATGTAAAAATTTAGTCCTTGTAGGTTTTGTATAGGGGTGTGAGTACTCAAATAAAATGGTTTATGACCCTCTACATCCTTGGACCAAGTTTTAGCTCAATTGGACAAGTTTTTCTAGGTCATTGTCCATGAGGAGTCCAAGTCAGTCAAAACTCAACAAATAATTGGCTAAGGTAAAAAAGCCAAAAAAATTGTAAAAGTGTCTAAAGTTATGAGAGAGAGTGGGGAAATGATTTCTAATGTATTTCATAAGTGGGAAGAGTGAAAATCCACTTAGAAGGCCCCCCCATGCCAAGTCAACAACCAAAAGTGAGTCTCCCTAGTGAAAAGTTCGCCCCCCTTCTTCATGAACTTAGGGGAAAGTAATAATTAAAGTGAAAAGTGCCTAAAGCCCTAACTGCACCCTTCCTATAGCCTAACCTGAAAGGGGTTTTCCCCCTTCACATCTCACCCCTCAAACCCGAACTCACTACCAAAACCCTAAAAGTGCGCCCTCCTTGACTTGTTCTCTCTCTCTCTTGGATGGGTGACACTTGTAACTCATCCAAGATGGATCTCTCATCTCTCCCTTATTTAAAAGAAATCTCTCTCTGCTCATTTTGACATAAGTTTTCACAACAACTCTATTATGCCAAAATCTCTCCCCACTCTCTCTCATTCTCTCCCATTTTTCTCTTGTAATTTTGGTGCCACTTGGTAACCTTTCTTGGAGCAATAAAGTGAAGCTTTGGAGGATCTCTTGGTGTGATTTGGTGCTTTCATGGTGTATTTTTGGTTCTATTGGCTACTCTTGTGTGATATTTTCTCTTGGTGAGGCAACATTGTAGGTTTTGTTATTCTTGCTTCACATTGTTTTACTTGAAGAACCCTAAGCAAAGTATTTTGCTAGGGATAAATCTGTAGTAGTATTGCTATAGATTTATGTGATTTGTTTTTATTAGATTTCACAAATTATTTTGTAGGCCTCTTAAAGGATCTCACATTCTTGCCTCATTGTGTAGTAAGGGTTTACAAATTTGCAAGTTGCAAAAGCTTGTTTGAGGAACTCCAAAGGCTCCATTTTGCTTCAATTAATTTTCTGTTTTAATTTCAGCCCTTAATTTGTTTATTTTCTGAACATGTAATCATCATAATATTGCTAAAAATTCCGATTTTCAAGTTCAGATTTTTTCTGTAAAAATTTATTTACATTTGCTAACATAAAACTAACATATTTTGGTGATTTTTAGCATTTTCCAGCAAGCTTTCTTTGTTGTTTTATGCAGGTTTTCACTACAAAAAGAGGAGGTGCTGCCCAAAATTGACAACTAGAGGCTCAAGAGAACATCAATAAGCTTTGGTGCAAAGCCCCTCTCTCTCTCTCTCTCTCTCTAAAGCTATTGTAAGCAGCTCCAGAGAGTCTCTTGGGATTGCACTTTCTATTTCTTTCAAAGTTTAAAATCTATAAATAATTTTTGCCCACACCTTGCATTGTGCTTGGCTCTGCCATCCTTGCAAAATCGTTCCGGCTAGGATTAGAAATAATTTTATGATTTTTTCTTTAGTTAATTTTGTCCACCTTTGCCACAAAATCGGAAGGCTTTGTCCTCCACCTTGTGCCAAAGTTGTGTGGCTAATTTGTTTAAGTTATTTATTTTAAAGTAATTAATTTTGTTTGTCCACACCTTGCATGTGAGTGGCTATTCCATCCTGCAATATCGTGTCGGCCAGTGTATAAAAATTTATTTTGTTGCAAAGTAAATAAAATTTACCCCGCATTTGCCTCTTATTCTCTCCCCTTGCCACTTTATGGATCTTGGGTAATAAGAAAGGGAAAAGAATTGAGTGGTTAGTCTAATTAGGCACCCATTCTCCATTATTGTTTGACCACTAAAATAAAAAAGGGGTTGAAGGCGGGGACGGTTTCACGACACTAAGTGTCCTCCTTGTTGAGCGCTCAAGCACTTTGGACTTGACTTGTGGAGCTAAGGGAGAACCCTGTTGTTCTCTTATTGAGCACCCAACATTTCTTCTTGGCTAAGGGACAAGGACTTGGGGTAGTCACATAGCTTAGGCTTGCAACTCCTCACATCGAAACCCCTAAGTTAAATAGAGACTTAAAACTAACTAAAAGCAACCTACACATTTGCACAACATTTATATTTCCTTGCAATTTCCATTTCA
>ML809194.1:100150-113501 GCA_009831015.1 Picea engelmannii
ATACAATCATGAGTCCCTTCAAATCTATTTATTTTTCTTCCAATTTTTTAGTTTCCTTTATTTAGTCCACGACCAAAGTCAGTTTCCTTATAAACCGTGAACAATGTTTCACCTATACTAGAGCTATCCATGCAAAACAAACCTTCGAAGAATTATTAATTTTTCAATTCTCAATGGAAGCACCAACTAGACATTGGTTCAGTGGTGGTCACAGGAGTGTCAAGACAGCCACCAAAGTTTTTTTTTTTTATTGTAATCTACCTATCAATGTTTAATTCTCATTGTTAAAGAGGGATGAGGCAAGTTGCAAATCCTGAGTAATTTTCACAGAATAGCAAACTTAACATTTAAAAAAAAAAAAATAGCAATGTTTTGTAGTGGAGGCCCTGAGAAGTGAGTTTCTGGAAGCTACGAACAATGACCAAGAGAGAGAAAAAAGAAAAAAAAAGCTCGATGACAATCTCAAATCTCATGTAGATTTAAAAAACATTTCTGAAAGAGTTGCTTGCTGTTCACAATGCAATAAAAAATGAAAAGTGTTGAGTTTAAGTATCTCTTGGCCTCCAAACTGCTTCTATTCGTACTTGTGTGCTTGGCAAGAGTCTAACGTTTTACCTCAGGTTTAAAGACACTCCCTGTAGTATTGTGGGAGATCCCCTCGAAAAGAAGGGATTGTACGACAAAGGGGAGACCTTCGGAACTGTCTGGTGATTCCCTGATCTTGCCAGCAATCCATACCTGAACAACTGTCATCTGCAAGTATGATTTGTTATTTCGTAGGGTTAAGGTTCACATACAATTAACAACATGAATGTAAATTGAGCCATGCCAGTTTTTTAATATAGCCGAGCACACGAATAAGAAATAATCGCGCTCATTGATATTAAGCAATGACAAAGACCAACCTGATTCATGGTCAGTGTCCCTGTTTTGTCACTACAAATTATTGTAGCAGAACCCATAGTCTCACAGGCTGACAACCTTCGTACCTGCAATTCGTGAATTTTTAAGATGCTGAAACCCACTCACCTATCAATCCATAGTAATACATTATTATGAATCAAATACTAACCAAAGCCTTGTCAGCCATCATCTTCTTCATTGAATAAGCTAAACTGTCAATAAAATGAAAAGAAGACATGTTAAGAAAAAAAAAGTAGTTCTCAAAGAAATCAGAGATTGTTACAAAATATTGATCTGAATAAGCTAAATTTTAAAATCTTCGGTGATCAATCTTACGTCAAGGTGACTGCCAATGGAAGTCCTTCTGGAACTGCCACAACGACAATGGTGACCTAGAAACAAATACTTTCATTAGTGTTGCTCTTCATTACATTTTCATAAAATTCTTGGACATGACTCTATAGAAACCATCCATTCAAGCATAAAACTGGCAAGATATTGAAAGTGGGATAAGCTGGCCTACCGCAATTGCAAAGATTTTAACAATTTCATTAATTATATCTCCAACCTTAGTCTTTCCTGCTTGAAACAGGGGTTTCCCATTGGAGTCTTCTGTATGTCCAGTAAAGAATCTAATAAAGCAAACATAAAGTACAGTCAGTACAGGGAACATATGGCAGTGCAAAACACAAATAATTTAGAGAAAAACAATCAAGGGGAGTATCACTTACCTAATCAAGACGATAACAAAGACTAAAACTGCCACTATAACTCCAGCCTTACCAATAAAAGTCGCAACACCATTGAGGCGGACCTATTATGAACAAGAGACTCTTTGAGTGTTGAAGATGTGAAGATACCACTCATGGCAAAGAATAGAATGCAAATTAAACAAGTCGGAGAAGACAGACCTGTAAGGGAGTTTCTTCCCCATTATCCTCTGATATGCTAGCCATCAATACACCCCACTCAGTATTTAATCCCACACCGGTTACCTGAAAATAGGCAATAAAAGTTCAAACCAATCCCCTACTATCAAACAGAGCAGAAAATAACAATGATAGAGAAAACTAATCCTTTAAATCACAATCAAGAATCATAACTATTTCCAAATCAACAACCAGGCATAACAACTCACCAGCATGGTCCCATAGCCATCTGCCACCTTACAGCCAGACAACATAAAGGGATCTTTCTGATCTTTATCAACCTATTAATAAAAATAAAATTAAAGAGGCAGTCATAGACTGATGCAAGTGTTACAAACTTTAGCATCGTAAGCTTCTGGGAAAATTCACTTCTTTGCTAGTAGGCCAAGATGCAAAGAGACTAGCAAGAGAGGTACATACATAGTTGCTCTCCCCAGTCATACTAGATTCATCAATTGACAGGGAATGTCCGGTGATAAGAATGCCATCTGCAGGGACCTGTAAAGGAAAGATGCGTCTTTCAGAACATAGGTATTCAATTTCTAAAATGAAGCAGGGCATTGATGGCATTAGTACATTGGAAATTTTAATATACCTGGTCACCAATATTGAGGGGTACAACATCACCAACAACAAGATTGAATATGGAAATTTTCTGTCTTCTTCCACCCCTGATCACCTAAAAGTGTATACAAAACAGTGTTTAATCACAATACCAAAAAGCAAATCTCAAGCATTCCACGTATGTATATGGACACATGTCCATATATAGACGTGAAATTTCAAAGACTAAGGCAGTTGGTGACAGGTGATGCACCTGAAGTTGAATGTCTCTCTTCTCTTCATTCAGATTTTGGAAATGGAGAGATTGTCTGTAATCACTGATTGCTGCAAATAAAGAGACAAAATCATTAATGTGTGCAAAAACAAAGTATATAATGCAATAAGCAAGCATTACAAATGAATATAAGATAATCTAATTCTTGAAAATAGGTAAAGACAATGTATGCGATGGTACTGTTTATTCCTTGGATATGACCCTAACATTCACAGACTTCTATATTTTAACCGTAGAGAAAAATGAGTGGCTACTCCATTAACATATGGTACATGAGACTAGTAAACAATGGAATGAATGGGAAAGAAATTAATTCACTCTCTTACCAGCGATGTGGTGAAGAGTAACATGGTCCATAATAGAGATTAATTTTATAGCAAAGTTTTTCAATGCCTAAATAATGAGAATTTTCCAGACATATTACCATGTCGTAATATTAGTAAGAGCTAATCATATGTACTCCAACACATTTTGATTTCGTTCATATAGTCAGCCTTAACTCTTTGCATATGAAGTATATTCAATGATAGTGTATCTCCTTGCATGGATGTGCTATAAGTCACAGGGTTCGCCTAGTTTCGAACTTGAAAATTCGAACTTTCGAACTTTCAGGCTCGAAATTTGGCTAACCTTAACCAAAAAAGTCCAATTCGTTGAGGTTCGGCTTAATCGTCAAAGTGTTTTCTTGGTTCTTCCATTTTTATCGCATATATTTTTGGGAGCCGGGGACATCGCAGGCCGCGGTGAATTGATGCCTCCACCTGCCTGCTGCCAAAAAAAGTCCAATTGGTTGAGGTTCGGCTTATTCGTCAAAGTGTTTTCTTGGTTCCTCCATTGTGTCGAATATATTTTTGGGAGCCGGTTACATCGCCGGGCCGCGGTGAATTGATGCATGCTCCACCTGCTGCTGCGAGTTCTAACTACATAAACATAAACAGCTCGATAAAAACCACTGCTGTATGACTTACTTTATACATTAAAAAAAAAAAAAAAATGGCGGTTGTACTCCTTAAACAACTCGATAAAAACGACGGCTGTATGACTTTACACAAAATGCGGCGGTTGTATTTCTTTCTCCCCAACGATACCTCTCCTTGCCGTTGTAAAAGTTTAGCCGTTGTTATAAGTTATGAAGGTGCTGTTCTTAATTTTAATTGGAAGGTTATATAATTATCTAATTTATTTTTAAAGGATGAAAAGTTATAAAAATAATTATATTTCAATTGATTTTTTGGGTTTATGGGTTTATAGTTTGGGGGTGGTTGGGTAACATGTTTGTTATCTTTTTCATTTAATTCAATTTTTACAAAGTGGACATGTTGGTCCATTGTGATAAAACTAGAAGGGTAGATATTTGCCCATTGTGATCAAACTAGAAGGATAGATACTCTTTGGGATAGAGGTTCCACCTCAGTGAACTTCGAGTGTCTTAACCCTTGCTAAGTTATAAGTTTCCCTAAACGTTGTTTAAGAGCCAGATTTAAACCTAAATTTCACCTAAATAATCTCAATGAATTATAAACTCCTCTAAATCTAAAAAAATATAAAAATATTGTTATTTTATTGATCTAGAAACAATTTCAACACCTTAAATAGTTTATACATTTGTATATAACACAAATTAGACATCTATACTGATTAATGCACTATACATATAAAATTGAGAAAAATCCTAAAAGTTTGGCCGCCCAAATTGTGTAACAAAATCTTAAACGTTTGGCTGAAAGAGATAGTAAAATAATATATAAAATAAAATATATTTTAACAATTTTTATAGGTTCAAGAATACCATAATCGAGAATTATGAACTTTTTCGTGACATTGATGGCATCCACTGTTACAATTAGTATATACCAAAAAGCAATATATGTCACGCATAAGTTCTCAAATAATAAATTCGTATCATTATAATTCATATTATAATGAGGATTATTCACATTCTCTGCTGTTCCCCAGTGCACATAGAAGCTCAGATTTCATGGTGACCCTCACTTACCTTAAGCAACCTCCATACGTTGTGCACTGGAATCGGAACCCATTATTTGTATAAACAAATAAATTTGCTCTTCATATTATGTCACCCAAAATCTCATCTCAGCTTCAGCGACACCAAGTACTTAAATATGTTATGTTACCCAAATCTCATATGATCTTAACCTACACCAAGTACTTAAATTTATCATATCTATTGCACTCGAGTATAAATCCACATCACATTGCTAGTAATAGATATGGAGATCGATAAAGAACTCAAAAGTTGGGAGGGCTATGCATTCATAAAGCAATCAGAAGTTGGGAGGGCTATGCATTTAATCAGTACCGATTTTTAACTATAAAATTTTAAATTTTTAACTATATAAATTAGTAAGAAAATGAATTATAAAATTTTAAATTTTTAACTATTAAATTAAGAAGGAAATAAACCAATTGGAACATTAAATCAGTGGTAATTTTTTGTAATACCACATCAGATGAAATGCTTTGGCAAGAGAAACTCTCTAGCAAGTTGAATCTTGTAAAAAACTCTATACAGATTCGTATTAATAAGGAGTAATTATTAAGTGATTATTTGTTCACCTACATTATGAGTGTGAGCCCATAAAAGCAAACTTAGAGTGTCTTAAGTAGTAATGGCACTCATGTGCTCAATCCATTCACGCACGGACCCATCCTAAGTCAAACATAAAATGTGGGTATTTTTTTAAAATGGGGATATCAATCAGGTAGAGAGCCTCTGTTTTCATTCAAAAGAATCCAATCCATAAATAATAGATGTATTTTAAAGTCACTTTTTCGAGTAGCAGTTTGGTTAAGTCTAGTTGACAACAGAGTGGGAAGGCTATCAAGAGAATGCTTTAAGAATATTGCATGCACCGAGTTTATTGTTGTCTATTGGCAACATATAATACGTAAGGCCCTAGTACCTGCTTACTGAAATAGTTGGAAGGGAGATATCTAGCAGCCAAAGTACCTCGGGCATCAGTGTCTCCACCCTATGGACCTACTCCAAAATCCACTAAGTAGGGTGGCAGAGAATAATGTGTTATGACCCAAGGGGGGCATATATGGGGTTAAATGCATATGATATGACCCAAAGGGGGGGCATATATAGGGATATATGTACATATAATGTGTAAATGTATAGGTATTAGGGTCGGCTTAATAGTAAAGGGGCCTCATGTGAATTGTGATGCATGAATTTATTTGGATATTTGGAGGAGGTCCTCTTATTCTTTAAGGAGTTATTGTGTAACTTATCTCTCTTATCTATCTGGGAGTTGTGCTCCACGTTCACATTGGTGTACATGGTGTGTATTTCTAGTTTATTATGATATTTTAGGGTTTTGGATCATAACATTTGGAATCAAAGCATCGATCCTATGGTTTTGTTGCTTCAAGCGAGCCATCTTGGCATTTTCTCTATAACTTTTTTTCTAAAACGCTTCAGACAACAAAAATTGGAGATTAATTATGTGACATTTCAAAATATCTCTGGTAAACATTCCAGGTTTTGGGTCGTTATAATTTTGGACATATAGTCTATGGAATATAGGCTTGTTGACTCATCCTGAATTCAGTTTTAAGCGAGTCATCTTGGGACTTTCACTGAAACTTTTTTATTCAAAGTTTTAGACTATGAAATTTTCATAATATTGAGAAGACGATGAAGTACACATGGTAAAATTTTCAGGTTCTAGGTCATTTTACTTTTGGAGATACGTCTTGTAGAAGTCGGAGAGTTTTACTAGCCCTGAAATCAGTCTCAAACTAGTCATTTTGGGACTTTCGCTATAATTTTTATTGGGTGACATTTCAAACTCTAAAATTTTCAAGATACTGAGAAACCATAGTGAAGTTAGCTTGATCAAAATTTTGGGTTCTATGTCATTTTAAGTTCATAGATACAAATGGGGGAAATTAGGGACATATTGTTTTTTTTTTAACAAATTTCATAATCAAATATTAAATATTGGACACGTGGCACTTTGTACAAGTTCACTCTCCAAAAAAGGGAAAAAATAAGAAAGGTTTGGGAAAGTTACTATAACATTCACTTGGCACATCAGATTTTAGTCAGACCTATGGAATTACAGAGAAGACATATCAAAGTATTACAAGCCAAAATTTCAGACTCAAAAGCACTGAAAATTTAGAAATACATCAGAAGGAAGATCGACCAAAAAGACAGACTCAAAATCAGGGTTTCAAAGGTATGTTCACTAAAAACTATCATAACTTTTGATTGGGATGTCTGATTGAGATTATTCAAAATCCATTTGAAAGAGAAAACATAGAACATTATACTAGAACAAGGATTATAACTAATTTTAGATCATTATCCTTAATATACTGAGGTTGTATGATGAGGGTTGGGCTTAGACCTCAATTAATAATCAATGGAAATACTTCAATTTACAGGAGATGAAGATAAATATGAAATCAATCATATGGAATGGTTGAGGATGGAAAATGAATACGATATGACTCCTTTAAGGGTAAGAAGTTTTTTTTTGGGTAAATCTTTGAAGTGGTGGATGAGTATTAATAATGATACTAAATGGAACATTACATGGGAAGAATTTGAAAAACTCTTCTCAAATAAATGGATCAAGTATACAAAAAGGGAGGAGATGTATAAAATTCAAGAGTTAAAAGAAGCAAAAGAAGAGATCAATAAGAAGGGTGATGAGCTATTTAAGATACAAGACCTTAATGAAGCACTTGTTAAAGAAGTTCAAAATAAAAACAAGGAAAGAGTAGTAAAGGGAAGTGGGAAAAGGACGAAGCAACGGAAGAATTGAAAAAGAAAGATGAAGAAATATGTAGATTATGAAACCATAATAAAAATCCATTGGATGAGGTTAAGAGATTGAATGAAGAAAAGAAGAATTATCAAAATAAAGAAAAAACAAGGATGTTGGATGAAGAATTTACCAAAAGACTTGAAGAGGAAATTTGCAAGAAGGTTGAGGAATCCCTAAATACTGATGAGGTAAAATTAGAAATGCAATCTAGAATTGAAGAAGGACGTCATAATTTGATTAATGGGGTGACATTGCAGCTTCAAAAGGATAAAGAAGACAAGATTCAAGGTCACCAGAAGATACATGAAAAAATTTAAGGCTAAATTTTGATTAACACTTCTCTGACAAAATAAAACCCTTTGGAAGGACCTAAATGGGTTCAAATTTAATCGCTCGTTCTAACTCCATAAACAACTCAATAAAAATGATGATTGTATGAATTTCTTTTATACACAAAAATGGCAGTTGTGTTCCCTTCCCCTGACAACGGTATTACTTTTTTACACAAAAATGGTGATTACATTCCCTTCCCTCGACAATGATATTATATAGTTTATTTACAGGTTGTTGTATTCCTTTCCCCACCAAAGATTTGACATATTTTATATATGGGTGGATTTATTCCTTTCTCTCGACGGTAGTATTATTATGTCAAAAGGGGAAGTTCCTCACCCAACTTTCATCGTTTATCGAGGTTTTATGGAAACATGTCATGTGTCAATTTAATAGAATCACATGGAAAATATTATTGACTAAATCTATCAAGACTTCTCTTCTTTGGTCTAGAGTGCTTCTCGAGAGAAGCCTACAGACTGCATGTCTCTTTCTTAACCATGAATTCTTTACAATTACTGAGTGTCATCCGGGCCCTCAAAAGTTGCCCCACGAAGATTATTTCTCTGAAAACCCCCCAAGCCATGAACAATCATTTGCAATGATGCTTGGTATTTCAAAATCTTCACGGTGGTGTCCAGTTGCTCGTCTCCCCACTTGTGATTTTGATGAAAAATTGTTTGCTAGATGTGTGGAAAGAGCTTCTCTACCAGAGAATGGATGCCCATGAAGACTTCTAGGGCTTGCCCAAGCCACTATGTGATGAGATTCAACGTGTCTCTTTCATGTAACCAACGAAGCTCAAAGTTGGGCAAGCTCTGGAAGGCGTCCACAAGGGTATGCGAGAAAGTCATGGGATATATTGTCGACAACGAGGTTTGATGGAATAATAGAGGCGAAAGGGCATGCAAGGCTGCCCCGAGAGATGAAAATATAGAGGAAGACCCATCATAATTCTTGTTTAGAATTCATTCGTTGAGCATATTTACCAAATTCGGTCGAATAAGGGCATTTGGTGCGGAAATTTGAAAATTTAGTTTATCTAACAAATTGTTTAGTTTGATTCAGTTCGTTGGTTCCGTTTATTTTAATGCTATATATAGTAACTCTATAAATTTCACTACCCTCTACTATTGTATGTTCTTTGTTACCCATCTCAACAATAAATCTATCCACTCCAATTACTTTTTATATATAAGGCTTTTCATCTATAATTTTTTTTTTTATATGAAATACTATGTATAATAGCTTTGCATATGCAATTTCTCTATCCATTGCTATCGTATTTGCTTTGCTACATATCTAAGCACATCTCAACAATTATATAATAGCAGGAATAATAGATCTTTGCTACAAAGAATTATTGTCCTCTTATCATATCGATTATGAGCTTCCATTGTACCACTTTGACGGCGGTTGGTTGGATGAACGGACATTGCTCTAAATGGATCAAATCAACATGGATTTAAGGGTATGGGTATCCCATACATACACTTTCACATTGACATGTACATATTATTCAATTTTGCATTTTCTCATAGGAATATGTTTTCAAGCGCATTTGATTTATTAATTATTAATAGTATATATGGAATTATGAAAATATGCTTTCCAAGCAAATTTAATTTACTAGTAGAAAGAGAATTTAGGGAATAATTTTATATAAATAAATAATTCAAAATTTTCTTATCCAATTTTTTTGTCAAATTGATTTTTTAATTATTATTATTTTTCGTACCTTATCGAATTCAAATTCGTACTTGGTAACTGTTATCCCCAATATCTAGGGATAACTAGGAGATCATGTCTCGAGGCCCACAAGTCCTAGACATGGAGTATCGAGAGCAGGATTGACCTGAGCATGGCCCTTGAGGGCCCATCTTCTTCTTCTTCGCCAGATTTGTCCTGTCAGCAGCAACAGTTTCCATCACCACCGGCTTGGGCTTACATCGGAGAGGACTCTTGCTCCATGAGGTAATTGGTCCAAGGTATCATGGTATGTGTCATATTTGATCATTATAACCCTCTTATATATGCATTAGGTTCCTTCCATTTCTGATGACTGCTTGGATCTTACACTAATCCACTTGACCATTGTTGGGGTGATTGATGGGGTGACTTAGCAAGTTGATATTCATGGGTCTTGGTTAGACACCAAGGGGGATTTGCAGGGCCATCGTCCGCTCCCACCATTGTTATCATTTTACATCTTATACCCCGCACATATATCCCATTCCCCTAGTCCGGCCATTAGGATGACCTTAGAGGGTTACATCTTGTCTTGTGGGAAGAAGGGGCTAAAGGCCCAGGGGGTAAAAGCAGCTGGTAAAAGATAAAATCCATAGGAAATAAAACCTAGAGATGCTTCGCCCAGGGGATCCCCGAGAAGGCAATAAAAAGCCTCTCGATAAGAAACTAAAGGGACCCTAAGAAAAATAATAAAACAAGATCTAACCAAGAGGATGGGAGGTCTCATCACGAACCGACCCATTATGTTCATAGGTATCCAGCAGTATGACATTGCCATCATATGGACACCACGCCAGGGCAGTGACCTTTGGTTGCATGGCCAAGGGAAAGGGGGTCTCATCACGAGCCAGCCTTATCATCTCTACGAAGATACCAGTGGGTAACACTGTCAGCTCTGGTCACCAAGCCAAGGCAGTGTCCTCTGGTCATACCTTGAAGTAAAAAAAAGAAAGAAAAGCAATAAATGAAAAAGATGAAGGCAATAAAGGGCTTGAAAAAAAAATGCATCCATGATGGGTACAACTCGCCTCCTACAAAGGCACCCACATACAACACTTGCCCTTGGTCTTACTATGACTGGACATCCCTAAAACCATATCACCTCATAAAACATGGTTTGAATAATCTTCTGAGGAAACTTTCCATCTCTTGTGGGTATTAGCCCAATAGGTTGTCCTGTCAATTTCTTCAGCTTTGTATAGTAGATCTGTGTAATATCTTTGAGCTCTTAGATGATATGTTAGGGATTTCATGCATGTATCTGATAACTTTAATGATGAAATATGATTTGCATTGCTATGATCCCAAGGACTGATGAGCCCATGGAGGGCATAGTTTTTGATGTGCAGGACCATACCCGGCGGACAGGTACCAGTGGACCGGTACACATGGGGATATGATTAGTTAGGACCTCCATGGGGCTGAAGAGCCAATCAGATGGTTTTTGGGATGGCAGAGGCAGGACAATGATGTGATGAGCCCTTGCATGAAGAAGAAGAAGGACGTCCTTACCGGGTCACTTTGGCAGAGATCGGCCTGAGGGGGTTCACCCACTACAGATGAGATGATTGCTTTTGATGGACTGGACGCCACCCAGGGCAGGCTGGACATTTTCTGGAGCATGTGGCAGTGTGCTGGGATCATTTGGCATGTGTAACAACTTGCAGGAGCCCCAGAGGGGCCAACGTTTTGCTTCTTGGATGTTGATCTTGCCCAAAAAGGGCCAACGTCTCCCTCAGAGGGGCCTGACGTCTCCCTTTTAGCTCATAATTTTGACATTTTAGCATTTAATGTGACAAATAATGTAATATTGTTAAGTCAGCCTTGTCAGCTGTTTTAATGGCCTATTTTTGTAATTAAAGGTCATTTGGATGATATAAGTAGAGGACGTTGAGCCTCATTTTGGACATAAGACAACTCACTCTCTTGTGAGAGGATTAATTTTAGTCTTTTGTCTTTGTTATTGGCTCTTGGAGTTGAGGCGCTACACTTGAGGAGGATCATTTTTGGCATGCTTATGGTGTTTTTATCATTGGAAGGTTTACAACTAGGGTTTGATTAGCTCTTCATTGATTTGTAAGTATATTTTTCATGCAAAACTTCTTGATTGAATGGTTGTAGGTTAAATATCTTACATTTATGGTTACATTGTTGCTATTTTGCTTAATCATTGAAACCCTAGGAAGCAAGCACACAAGTAGGTCATTGCTTCATGTCCCCATGATAAAAACTTGTTTAGCCATTGATTAAGGAGAACCTAGCCTAGCCATTGCTACACTAGTTCCCCTTTTTCTGAGTTAGTTTCTTAACATAAGTTGAAGAAGGAAGACGTCCTAGGCCTAATTAATTTTACACCTAGGGTTTTGACCTTTAGGGTTTGAAAAGCCTTGGCTCTACAACACTTTTCAGCCCTAGATTTGTGTTTTGAAGCTAGCCGTTTTGACAAAGAGTTTTAAGGAAAGAGGGAGGAGCATGAGGCATTGCTTAAGCAACACTGGAATGAGCCTCCTCCCCTTAGGGTTTTGACTTTGTGGCCCTACCATTGCAGCACTAGAAAGCCTAACCTTCTAGTCCTTAAATTTAGATCCTTCCAAGCCTTTAGCCTCACTCCTTGACTCCATAATACCCTAGGCACTGGTCTAAAACATGCAATGTTGAGTCTTTTGTGTTAAAACAATCTTTCTAGCTTTTCAAAAATTGAAACCCTAACTAACCCTAGCGACTTACTAACCCTAACTAGCTAATGACGTCATGCTTATTTTGATCTCTTGTTTGGTATAAAACATTGTGGCTTTGTCATCTAGCAATTGACATTGATGCGTAGATTATTTTCATTGGCTTAATTTGCAAAACGTCCACCTCCTTGCCTACCAAAACTAACCTAGAATAGGGCTGACGTCACCCTTAGAAGGCTTGACGCAGCAACATTATATGTGATCATATTTATGGTATTCAATGAGTTGTGATAACTGAAGGATTGATATTGTACATTGATTGCTCTATCCTTTTGTATTTATTGAAGAAGTTATATTATAAGCCATAGCCTTTATTGCAGTCATTGACTTCGTCAATAATTACATTTATTTATGCTTATGTATAATCAAGATAGTCGTTTGTTTATGAAGTACTAACCACTGTTGCACATTTTAGTTTCATTTGCCTTGTCTCGCAAACAGGTGCTCTTTTTAGTGGAATACCTTCATTTTTGACTATCTTTCTTGGCAGTAATATGTGAAGGGAAAGCCCACTTTGACCCTTGAGCCTTAATCCCTTGATCCCTTTCCCTTCAATACCCCAGATTACTAGGGACGTCTCCCTTGGGATTAGCCACCCTGAATAGAAAGAGCCCCCCATCGAGGTGACAATGGGTGGGGAAGCTCCTGTTACGCCAGTTTGGTCCCTGCCTTCAAGCTACTTGACCTATCCTACAAACTGAGCGATAACAGTAACTATGCTACCAAGACGAGTAAGATGAGAAAGTTGGTCCCATGCAGATTAAATAGCGCCTTGGAAGTCAATAGTCAAGCCAACATTGTCAATCGATGTATGAAGAGGTGAAAGTCAAAATTAGAACTTCAACAGGCATTTCTGAAAGTTTTAGAAGCAATATCGAGGTCAAGCAAGGTTTCCCACTATCCCCTACCCTTTTTGGGTTATATATTGACAAGCTTGAAGAGTGGCTAAATTCGCAAGGGGGTGATGGTATCCATTTGGGCAAGTTCGTTATAAGGCTTCTTTTGTACGCAGATGACCTTATATTGATTGCTAAATCAACTCTTGGTTTGCAAGAGCAC
>ML809194.1:113973-166138 GCA_009831015.1 Picea engelmannii
TGTGTCCTACAAAGAGTAAAGAGATAAAAACTTTTGTTATGGATAAGTTCCACAAACATACTTGGGAGAAAGAGCTAGGGAGAAAGAAGAAGAACTACATTGAAGAGTTTAACCCCATTCATAACCATCAACAAAAGGCATGCATAGGGGCCAATATTTATTGGAGATCTAAAATTCGTATTGCTCAAATAAGGACTAATTCTCATCAACTCCGTTGTGAAATAGGGCGTTGGAAAAGGCCAAAATAAATGTGGGAGGAAAGAGTATGTATTTTGTGCTTGTCCGGAAAAGTGGAAACAGAGAAACATTTCATTTTAGAATGTGAGCCCTCAAAGACAGCAGGGAAAATTATGCAGGTATTCTGGCAGCTAGTTCTTGGGATAATCTATTCAGCAAAGAGTTTGTCGAGAAGCTGGGAGCGATTATTGTAAAACTTCACAGGAAAAGGGCCGAATACAAAAGCCAGATGGAAAAGCAATCTGTCCCATAGGCTATTTTTAGCCTCGTGGACATTAAAAATACTTTCTTTCTTTCTTTTCGATTAAATATGAAAAGGATGGATTGACCTTTCAGTATCCAGAGAGCACATTGGCTATTTGTCAACTTGGGATCAAACAGAAAGATATTATAGCCATTCATCCCTATCTTTGTGAGAGGAATATTGATATGTGTAGAGTGTTCATCCCAAGCTAGCTTATCAATAGCCTCGTGGAAAAATGGTTCGGACAAGGAGGTGTGAGGCCTACATCAAAGCATTCAAAAAATTCCTACACATGTAGAGACTATTATTATATATTTATTTCTTTTTGTTTGCTTGTAGGATGGTATGAACTAGTTTTCGTTAACATTTTAAACTATTTCCAAATATTTTTATTTCAAATTCTATAAACAATAAGTTATAAAATCATATAAGTTACCTCCCCGGATGCGGTGTTAGCAACTCATCTTTGTCATTAAGGAGGCTATCCTCTTACGAAGCCATGTCTCCTCCGATCCAGTCTCCAATGCATGGATTTAATACTCCAGCTCTCAACATTAACTCTTGGCTCATGGGAAACATTCCATCTCCAGTTCAGAGCATGCAAGGTTTAAATTAAATTATAATCATAAATTATAATTACATATTTTATTTTTAATGAAAATGTTTAATTTAAATTTCTTATTTTATTATTTTTTAATAAATTGACTAAGTTTTTCTGGAAAAAAAAACATACGTGTATGTTGATTGTGCTCGCCTAACCCCTAATGCAACTTTTCCAATTAGGATGTACTTTGGATTGGTTCTCTTATTTCTTTTATTCATTTCACACTAAGGACAAGTTGTTTCTTCTTGCTCAATATCTTAATCAAATATCATAAACACACAAATAAATAACAACGTCTAAAAAATATTTTTCACAATTCACTTTTTTCTAAAGTTCAATGATAAATATATATGTAATGCAAATGTGAAAGATACTTTTCATTTCAATAAATATATGTGCAACACAATTAGGAAAGATACTTTTCACAATCAACTTTTCTTTTAAATTTAATAGTGTTCATATATATGATGCAAATAAGAAAAACACTTTTCATGAAGTCAATGAATATATATGTGTGTGTGTGTATGTGTGTGTGTTATGGAATCAAGAAAGACTCTGTTCACAATTGAAAATGAGGCTATCAAGCTGAAATTTTTAAAATCGAAGGGCCTATCCTTATCCCTCACATACACAAACTCTTCAATTTAGCAGTCAAGCAGGGCTTCCCTAAACCATGGACTCAAAGCCTCATTGTTCCTATTTTTAAAAATGGGGATAGAAACATTTCCTCATATTATAGGACCATTATGATTAGCCCGATTTTAGCCAAGCTTTATGGAATTATTTTGGAAAAGAAGATTAGCCTTTGGCTAGAAATTCACGGTAAAAGAGCTAAAGGCCAGGCTGAGTTTAAGAGATATCATTCAATTGTGGAACATCTTGTTTCCTTTAGGATCATTGCAAAGGAGTTCCACAATACTAAAACCAATCTTTTTTGTTGTTTTGTTGACTTTAGAAAAGCTTTTGGCATGGTTCCTAGGAAAAAACTTTGGAATAGGTTGGAAGAGATAAAAGTTCCTCTCAAGTTGAGGGTTGTTGCAATAAGGATGTATGTGAATGTTATTGTTAAGTTTAAAAACACTAAGGGCTAGTCAAAAGAGATTAACTGCAATATCGGAGTCAAACAAGGTTGTCCCTTGTCCCCTACCATTTTTGGCATATACATTGACAAGTTAGAAGATTGCTTGGAAAAAGCAGGTTGTGTCGGACCTACTCTAACTAGTATAGTCATCAATCTTATCCTTTATGCCGATGATATCGTTCTTATGGAAAGGAGTCCCCGTAATCTTGAAAACCAACTAAGAATCCTCAATGAGTTTTTCTCCAATATGGGTATGACTGTTAATACTGATAATACTAAGGTCATGGTTATTCAATCCAATAACATCAGAAATGATACCTTCGTATATGACAACAACAACTTGGAGGAAGTGACATCATACAAATATCTTGGAATTGATATTCACCACAAGCTCAACTAGAATTATATCATTGGGAAAAGGATTATTGGGGGGTGGAAATCTTATTATGGGCTTGAAAAAAATTGTAAATAAGTCGATCTTTGGAT
Source organism: Picea engelmannii (assembly GCA_009831015.1). Classification (NCBI taxonomy): domain Eukaryota; kingdom Viridiplantae; phylum Streptophyta; class Pinopsida; order Pinales; family Pinaceae; genus Picea; species Picea engelmannii. The sequence continues at coordinate 116,626 of ML809194.1, forward strand.
TTGGGATAAGAAGAAACTCCTCTTTGAGACTCTCATTACACATGTTATTCTTTATGGATGTGAAGTCTGGGGCTATATTATCTCTCGTGAATCTTGGAGAAAGATAGAGCAAATACAAAAGGATTTTATAACCTATAATCTCAAAATTAAAGGAAATACGCCCTATCCCATCCTCCTCTTAGAAACAAACCTCTTCCCCATTGAGAGCATGGCTATGACTAGATACCTAATGTATAATAACACATTAAACAACATGGAAGACAAGAGGCTTCCTAAAATTGCTTCAACATCGAGTCGTAACCACCATAGACTCAAGCGAGGATGGTATAAATATGCTTGGTCTTGGATAAACTATTGGGGAATTGTGGAAGACACCATTTTGAATAATAAAAATACTATTAAAAATATCATCAAATCAAAATTTAAGGAGAAAATGTGGTGTGATAAAGAGTTAGAGGAAAAAATAAAATTAAGGTATTATAAGGATGTAATCAACCCTAATCTAGAAGATCAAGATTATCTATCTGTTTTGACAAATGTAAAGAAAAAAATAAGCATTGTTAAGATAAGAACAAATTTTCACGAGCTCCATAGTGAAACTAGTCACTGTTCAATTCCTAAAATGCCACGGGATGAAAAAGTGTGTCACCTTTGTGACACTAAGAAGATTGAAGATGAAAAACACTTTCTCTTAGATTGCCCATCCTATACCCAGATTGGATCTCATTTTCAAAATATTTTTCACACTACCATCCTTCCTAACCTCTTAACTCAACAAAACTATGGTGATCTCAGAAAGCTTCTTTTAATGTTTTTCGAGCACAAAAACAAAATTCTAAAGAGTCGCAAGTAATCACTTACCCTCTTAAGTTCCAATAGACCAATTTGGTCTTAGTGGACGTTAATCATCGTCATCATTATATATATATATATATATATATATATAATACAAATGGAAAAGTCAATTTTTATTAAAGCTCAATGAATATATATATACAAGAAAAACATAGGTCAACTTGTTCCTCTATATATCATGATGGATTTTCCAATCAAGTTCAATAAATATATCTATAATACAAATAGGAAATATATTCTTTACAACCACTTTCCTCTCAAATTCAATGATAAATACATGTAATGCAAATGGGAAATACACTTTTCTTGAACTCAATGAATATATACGTAATGCAATTGGGAAAATTACTTTTCACGATCTATTTTCTTTTTAAGTTTAATGATTATATATAATGAAAATGTGGTTGGATCCCTTTCCTCGACATATCATGATGAACTCTTCAATCAAACTCAATAAATATACATGCAATGTAAATGAAAAAACTTATTTTTCACCTTTCACTTTCATGTCAAATTCAATGATGAATGTGTGTGAGACACAAATGAGAAAAGCATTTTTCCTAAACTCAACGTGTGTGTATATATATATGTGTGTGTGTGTACATCAAGGCAAGCCCTATCTTTACATTTGCACTACTAGGATGTAAGTGTTACATGAGAGAGTGAATTACTACAAAAGGAAGGAAGCTAAAAATAACATGTTTTGTGTAAAACAAAGGTGGAACTAGAAACCCTAATAATGAAGATGGTTCAAGCCCTACATTTGGTAGAGAAACCAATAGCCTTTGACCATATTCATTAGCCACCTCTTTGAAAATTCGTCATCATTGACCTACTCACCAACCCTGACTCTGTTGGTGCAATTCTTTACCCGTCGAATTTAACAAAATGAAGAAAACAAACACCCTAAGATAAATTTTGTATTTCCTCTAATCAATTCTCTCTACTTGTGGCAGCTTTTCATTTAATCTACCTCCCATTTTTTTGTACATATAGAAATTTAATTTTGTTTTCCTTTATGCACCGACAACATTACTATTGTATAGTTTATATACTCTTTGTTACGGTAGAAGCTATATATTCTTTTGAAGGTGTATTATAAAATATAATTCATAAATTGTATTATTATTATAAATGTGAATCTATAAATAATAACATATATTTTATATATTAAGTTATTAAATATATATTGTTTATTATAATATATATATATATATGGACAAAGTTAATGGCGAATTTTATTATAACTTTATAAAAAAATCAAATTCGGAACCTGTAAGGGTCTCCCATGGAACCCATCGAGCACATGCGCTCCTTGGGCGGATTCAAAGACGGGTGGACGAAGAGCACAAGGAAGGAGCAATCGGTTGGGAAAACAAAGATGTTTGAGTGTGTGCAAGAGCACCTAGGGGGCATGATGGTGACATGCGACACCAAGGGGGCACACACCTTACTTGCCTTAAGAACGATTGACAAAGACTTGGGTTGTGTTTGGGAAAGGGTGAGGCGACTTAGGAGCATGCCCAAGAAGTGGACCCGCCTTCCCTTGGCAACATGGGTGCACCAGAGAGGTGGAATGACTCCACTAACACACTCACGAAGAGTTGTGACGATTGACACAAGGAAGAAAACAAGGAAAGGGGGTGTGTCGGTCTAAGAAACGAAGGTTGATGGGTGCACAAGGCTTGGATGGACGCCCTGGGTCCAAAGAAGGGGCACGACGGATGGTTGAGGTGACGATTTGCGAAGGGGCACAATGCATCGAAGAGGCACGATGTTTTGCACAAGTGTCCCTTAGAGTCCATATAAGATCAAGGGGAACACAACCAAAAGTGACAAGTTGGAAAGACTTGGAGACAAGAGAGATCTGCAATTCTGACGCAAATGAAGAGAATGAGCTCCCTCAAGGAGCCAAGTCGCTCCACTCTGGGAGGACTTGTGTTGCCTTGAGAAGGAGAGCTTGACAGACAGAACAAGGTGAAATTCTCTTGGGCGGATTTTGGCTAAGTATGGAAACGCGAGTCTGTGGAGGCATGTGTGGGAGACAGAACTGAAATTTGTGAGGCTTGTGGAAACAAAGGGACAACAAGACTACAATTGGAGGCATGTCTAAGGTTTATCATAGGTGGCAACAAAGACAATTGCGGCACAGAGTCTTGTGGTGACGGATTTGTGCATGGGTGTCTTGGTGAGGTGAGGAGAGCCACTCATGTTGTAATTTTTTTCTATAACAAACACTTAGTTGGGTGTTAGGAATGGTTCATGTCACCTGCACTATATCTATGTTTCTCTTGTTGTTTTGTTTGTTCCGTTGATGATCTCTTGTTCATGGATGAATGCTTAAATAAGACTAAGTGTTAAACATGTTAACAAATTGTCTAAGTAAACAAGAGTTGCACTAGAGTAGGAGTGTGACTCATTGGTAGCCTAAAACGGAGTATGGGTATGCTCTAGGTGAAGAGGCATAGTCCAAACGAAGTATTCTTGGTGTGCCAAGCAACCAAGTAAGAACTGTCACAGTGTCGCACACTCTCAGGAGACGAACAATCGCAAGATTTTTTCGGATGACTTGTGGGGCCGTGAAAAGTGGTATCAGAGAAGAATTGACTCTTCACCACTATTGCAGCTAAGAGAATGGTGGAGCAGGGTGCACTTGTTTGGTGAAGAATTCTGGGCATTGGCTTGGTAAGGGTTCGATGAACTGACCCATCCTAAAGGAAGCTTGAGCACATATTGGGTGAAGGATTTGTTGCAGTGAATTTGTTCACCACGGACTTTGCATCAGACTTACGACATAGGTTTGGTTGACAGTGTGATGAGAAGGTAGAGTTGGGTGCACACCTTGTGCAAATCGAGAGTAGAGTTGTGGTGAAATGAAGCAATTGGACAGGGTGGGTGATCACAGAACTCGTCGCAGAGTTCATCGCAGAACTTGTCGCAGATTTGATCATAAAGATAGTTTGAGTATGGAATAGGTTGGTTTATGTGACAGAAGTCAGTGCCAAATATGTTGTGCACACCTTGGAGAGACCAACCACAGAGTTCGTTGGTGAACTGAACACTTGGGAAAGGAAACTGAACACGGGACTTTTGCACGACTTGTCGCAGAGTCGGTTGGTTTGATTCGTGACGAAAGTCACCGTCAGAACTTTTGTGCACACTTTAAGAGACCAGGCACAAAAGTTTGTTGGGTAGATGAGAGTACTTGGGCAAGGAAGATGAACGTAGGATTAATTGCACGACTCGTCACAGAGATAACTGAAGGGGTGATCATGGAATCGAAACATAGAGGGTGATCACAAAAGTGATTGCAAAAGGAAAGTAGTTCTTGGTTGCAATGAAGTGAAGCACTTAGGCTCATTGGACAACTTGGGGCGACCTAGAGCAACTCTGCAACAGAAAATTGGTTGGGCATGTTTCCTTCATAATTTCTTTGTGTTGTGCATTGCCAAGAACAACAGTTGAGTTGAGCTGGGTTGTTGGATGATGGGATACCACAACCTTCAGATGAGGTATCTCTTTGCAGAGTTACGACAGTTGGTTAGTAGCAGCTATGACTTGACAGTCAGGTGATTTTTGCATGGTGTCCTGATGTAAAATCATTTTAGGGTGCGAAGATGATAGACGTTGGAGATGAGTTTGGTCAATTGTGTACGAAGTTTTAGACTTAGAAAATTTTTAGAAGTGGACAGATGGACTCAACCTTGTATCACAACAGATATTGGTTGAGGTGAGTTCATGTGGAGATTCAGTTGCTTGGGAACGAAGGCCCAAGACACCAGACTCAAAACATGGTTGTAGCAAACAGTATCGTTGAGAAAGGTATGGTTGGCTTGATTTATTGCATTTTCCAAGTGTTGCAGAAAATTCTTTGAAGGGAAGATGGATGACTTGGTGATTCGAGTGCATTATGTTTCCATGGTGAAAACCCACAAACTCGAGGGTGACTCGAGTTATGCAAATTCATAGAATCCTTGTAGCAGTTTGGAACACCTTAGTTGGGTGAACGTGTGGAAGAGCTTGGGATGACCTGCCTGAATGAGTCCTTTGGTGGACTTAGGCAAATTTGAGGCAGTTGTGAAGGTGGTTTGGGGGAGCTACCGAAATATTGATCAGGTGTGTTGGATAGGTCGTTGCGATGAAGCGGGCAGTGAGATTTGGACATGTTGAGCTGAGAGGATGGGTGAGGTTCCCTAGTGGATGGGGCCTTAGCCAGATTCATTCGATCACGATGATAGTGCCAAATATTGGACTCTTGCAAGAAGGAAAAAAAAATTTGTTCCAGGAGACGAATAGAGTTAGCAAGGAAGTCGACCAAGAATCGTTGACAATCAACCTAAAGGGGCAAAGCACAGACCAAGTGACTTTGGTGGTGTTCGCTCGCCTTTGGTATGGGACATTGGATGAGGTAAAGTGAACCTTGGTGACTTGTAGATGATTGTGTGATGACTTAGAGATCCACTGGGAGTTTTTGGTTGAGGTTGGCAGAGTATTGGTTCGAACGTGCCTAAGGCACGAACTTTCTTTGAGGTGACTCATTCTACTTGGAGCACTTTGGATAGTTTGTTGGATTCTTTGAGGAGTGTAGGTGTGTTGGCCACACTAATTGCATATGTTGAAGTTAAGTTGAGGTGACTTGATGAAAGGGAGTGATTTGGAAACTTACCTTCATTTGAAGGAGTGTGCGAACAAACATATTGCAACATGGAGAGATCACTTGGACTTGTGTGTTTCTCTTTCTTTGAGCAGCATGGCTAAGGGTGAAGCGTAGTCATCCCAAGTCATAGAGAGGAAACACAACAACATGGCCAGGTGATGAGGTAGTGAGACAAAGACAGTCTAGATGCACAGTTCTTTGGGTAGATTGGATAAATGTGCCAAGAGGTGGACAATGGAGTCAAGTTGTCGTGGATGAATTTGCTTTGGGGTGACTTCATAGTGCAACAAGGTAAGGAGCGACCTTTCCTTGGTCTGAGATCATTGTGTAGATGGACCAAATTGCGAAAGGAAGTGACCGATTTGTGCACGAGGATGTGCAAACTCGAGGAGTGTGACAGTTGAACTCGCCATTCGACTAGTTTACAGCATGGGCAAGAGCAACAGCATGACAAGGGGGTCAAGAGTATCAACGCACCAGTAGGTTCAAAAGTACAACACTTGGACATTGTGGGGAATCTCCTTGATGAATTTCAGATGATGGTAGCAGTGATGAGGCAAGCATGGACACTTGCCTTAGTCCTTGGAGTTGGACAAGGTGATGGAGTTGTGATAGAAAAAACTAAGTTCAGGAATGGGGAGGCACATCTCAAGACTTGGATGCAACAGTTAGATTGATCACCTGACTAGTACAAGAATTGAGACACCCAATGTGCAAAAACATTGCATCAATTGTTGAAGTATGGGTGCCCCAGAAAGATCATGAGAGTTCAACACTTACGAAATTTTTTGAAGTGAAGCATGGAGTAGTTGTTGAGCAGCAATGAGATCTAGAGATGGGAAGAGACATCAAGGAAGTCAAAGGATGTTACTAGGGATGGAAACAACTTGGAGAAAGGTCTCCCTTGACACCCACCGAGCGCATGCCCTCCTTGGGCAGATTCGACGATGGACAGATGAAGAGCACAAGGAAGGAGCAATCGGTTGGGAAAACAAAGATGTTTGGGTGTGGGCAGGAGCACCTTGGGCGCACGATGGTGATGTGCGGCGCCAAGGGGACACACACCTTACTTTCCTTAAGAACAATTGACAAAGACTTGGGTTGTGTTTGGGCAAGGGTAAGGTGACTTGGGAGAGTTCCCAAGAAGTGGACCCGTCTATCCTTGGAAACATGGGTTCACCGGAGAGGTGGAACGACTCCATTGACACACTCACAAAGAGTTACGATGATCGACACAAGGAAGAATACAAGACAAGGGGTGTGCACCCAAGGATGGGGCACAATGATCCAAGAAATGAAGGTTGATGTGCACACAAGGCTTGGATGGATTCCCTAGGTCCACGGAAGGGACATGACGAATGGTTGAGATGATGATTCGCGAAGGGGAACGACACACCAAAGAGATGCAACGTTTTGCACAAGTGTCCCTTAGAGTCCATATAAGAGCACCTTGGGTGCACAATGGTGACATGCAACGTCAAGGGGGCACACACCTTACTTACCTTAAGAATGATTGATGGAGACTTGGGTTGTGTTTTGGCAAGGGCGGGGCAACTTAGGAGCATTCCGAAGAAGTGGAACCATCTACCCTTGGCAACAATGGAGCGTTGGAGAGGTGGAATGACTCCACCAACACACTTACAGAGTTACGATGATCGACACAAAGAAGAAAAGAAGGCAAGGGGGAAACACATGAGGATGGGGTGTGACAGTCCAAGAAACAAAGGTTGATGGGTGCACAAGGCTTGGATGGGTTCCCTGGGTCCACGGAAGGGGCATGACGAATGGTTGAGGTGACGATTCGCAAAGGGGCATGATGCACCAAAGAGATGCGATGTTTCAGACAAGTGTCCCTTGAAGTCCATGTAAGAGCAAGGGGAGCACAACCAAAAGATACAAGTTGAAAAGACTTGGAGACAAGAGAGCTCTGCAATTCTAAGGTAAACGAAGAGAATAAGCTCCCTCAAGGAGCCAAGTTTCTTCACTCTAAGAGGACTTGTGTTGCCTTAAGGAGGAGGGTTCGACGAACATAACAAGGTGAAATTCTCTTGGGTATATTTTGGCTAAGTATGGAAATGCAGGTCTGTGGAGGCATGTGTGGGAGACATAATTGAAATCTGTGAGGCCTGTGGAAATGAAGAGGCAGAGTCTGCAGAAACAAAGGGACAACAAGACTGTGGTTGGAGGCATGTTTGAGGTGCACCATAGGTGGCAAGGAAGATGTTTTCGATAGAGAGTCTTGTGGTGACAGATTTGTTCATGAGTGTCTTGGTGAGGTGAGGCAAGTCGTTTGACTCTGCCGTATTGTAAATCAAGCTAGTAGTGCTCATGTTGTAACTATTCGTCTATAACAAAGACTTAGTCGGGTGTTAGGCACAGTTCATTCCGCCTGCACTATATCTATGTTTCTCTTGTTGTTTCATTTGTTCCATTGATGATATCTTTGTCATAGATGAATTCTTAAATAATACTAAGTGTTAAACATGTTAACAAATTGTCTAAGTAAGCAAGAGTTTCACTAGAGTAGGAGTGTCACTCGTCGGTAGCCTAGAATGGAGTATGGGTATGCTCTAGGTGAAGAGGCATAGTCCGAATGAAGTATTCTTGGTGCGTCAAGCAACCAAGTAAGAATTGTCGTGGTGTCACACGCTCTCAAGAGACGAACGATCACAAGATACATTCGATCGAACTATGGGGTTGTGACAGAACCTAAATCATGTGACTAACACTGCTGCAAATTTAATGGTGAATTTTATTGAAATTTTATAAAAAAAAATCGAATTTGAAACAAATATCATCGTTATGGACCCTGAATCAAGTTATTGTCACTACTATAGTAGGCAATGTAACATGACAAACGTGAAGAAAGTTCCTTTTTCTATCGAAGGGACTTCATATCCTATGTACATACATTCAGAGTTGTGGAGAGTAAAACCTTGGTATACCTTCCTAAGCAAGTCAATCTGATATTCTCATTACTTAGAAGTCTATTTATCCTTTTCAGCTAAATTTACTTTTGCCCATATCATCGAATTCCTTAACAGTTGCTTCAAGTAAATTTTAATTGCATGAAAGAATGGTTTGACAATGCACGCTATTATGTAACTCTAGATATATTGTTGTGTTAATAATTCATAATTATGCATGAACAACGAATAGTTATAATATATTTGTGGGTCCCACATAGTAAGGTCAATAGATAATCATTGAACATTAAGCACGATACTATGCAACATAATATATTTGTGGGTCCCACATAGTAAGGGCGTGTATGATTAGAAATTGGATATTCTACTTTGCTTTATATTTGTTGGGTCATTCATAAGAGTCGATGGTCTACAGGATACCCCTTGTGCTTGATTTTATGGTTTTTCGTAATTATTAATTTATATATGTTTATTAATTTATATATGTCCAGTTTTAGTGGATCTAATGGTTAAGAACATGTGTTTCCTCCTTTTTAGGCCACGGGCTCAAAACTAGAGAGATAGAGTATGTACATGTTAAATGATTAATATTAGTTTACTGTGATGAGGCTCAAAGGATAGATAAGCATTGTTGTAGGTGAGCATTGTTGAATGTCTTGACCCTTTCCAAGTCATAAATTCCTACTAGTACTGGTTTGTGGACTATCGATACTAACTACACAAACACAATTTATATACATTATTAATAAAAATCTAAAGTGGTGTGATGCAGTGCTTTTTGTGTGTGCATTCATGTTGATTGTATGTCAATATCATTTCGCATATTTACTTTTCAAGTTGGTATCAAATCTCCAAAAATCCTGAACGTGAGCATTTGAGGGATCATATGCCCTGCTAAGTTGTCTATGAGAAGGCCAAGGAAGGTCATAAAAATTGTTAGGATCATGTAGGAGTAGATACATGAAGTTGTGAGATCGCGGAGTAATACTTATCCAGAGCTTAAAGGCTTGGATTCCTACTCCAATTTGCATAGAAACAATGTGAGACTGCTCGTAATAGAACCAACATATCACTAACTATGTGCATGTATAAAAATCTATATTGTTGAACAGTAGAAATATTGGGTTTGTAAGAATGCATGGGAAATACTTAGTAACAACGGATTGTATGCAGATATTTGTTCCATATCTAACCAAAACCAAGCAAACTTGAAGCATATGGAGAGTAGAAGTTTGTGTTGCCCATAGAAATTAATCATTGGTGAGACTGTATAAAATAGACATGGTGATGAGAGATAGAACTAACCGACTTCTTATCAGTTGTGAGAGAAGAAATTGTTTAAAGGCTTCAAACATTGTGTTGTCGTAGCACTGTGAATGACTATATTTGTTGCTAAACAATGTGCTTGCATAAATGATCACTTCTCGAACAATAATAAATGATCACTAAAATGTACGAGTCAATAAGTTACAACATCGTTGACAGAGACTGCAAACAAAAATGTGATATAGCTGAGAATTGCAGCGGAATACACAAGGAAGTCAAGCAGTGGATGCAAAAGTATTGTCACTTCTAATGATTGACGTAAGTACACAGGTTTAAAAATTGTTGTAACACGAACACACAACTGTAAATGCATTGATAGTGCATTGAGGCGAATAGAATGGAAGACAGGCGGTGGAAAGCGCGACAAATTTATGTGATAGTTCATGGTATTACATGGAGTTATCTGCCTATTGCAGCAAACTCACGGGTTCTTTATATTTTCTATTGTAGTGTTGAGGCAAGCTCAACCATAGAGCTGTGATTGGTTTTTTTACTCTCTGCACATCATGGCATTGAGTTGTGGCGACTGTCTTACAAACTGGTGTTAGTTAGAGTATACAAACTTGATTTTTTGAGGTTTTTTCGACTACATTGGTGGTTAATTAGGTGGACTTGTGGTCTCAAAGATGAGGGTTAATTAGGAGGACTTATGATTGAACAGATGAGGGTTTAGGTTTAGGAGTAATTAATTAAACACCTTTAACTTTTATTCAAAGGATTAACTTCATTTGTACATACATTCAAATTTTGAAAAAAATGAGCTAAAACACTATAATATTTATGTTCTTATAAAAGAAGTGTATTTTATACTATTTACTTCTCCTTACTATGTTATTGATATTCAAATTTCAATAGTGTAATACATTATAATCTTTATGTTCTTATAAAAAAGTTTATATTGTACTATTTACTTCTCCTTATTGCGTTATCGATATTTAAATTTATTGATACATGAAAATATGAATATCATGAACTACAAATTACTCTAATTATTGATCATTTTTAGAAAAAACTTTCAAGTTAAAAGCATGTAAAACAAAAAAAAATTACCTGTAACAAAAATGACAAGGAGCACAGCAAAAAATATGCTTCCACCATCAAACCACCCTTCCTTAAAGCCCTACAAATTCAAACATAAAGCCACAATAAGAAAATAAAAATTAAGACTTCAATAATCAATATGACTAACAAATCTAATGTAAAGGAGACCAATCAATTCTTTTAAAAGTAAAAGTGGTATAATGTTCATGATTTGAGGGTATCTTGTGATAAATTACAGAGTTGAGGCCACAAATGGTTAGAGGTGCAATTAGTAGTAAATAGATCATTGCTTAAAGGGCCATTTTAGTCGAATATTTTCAAAAATATACCAACCTCAATATAATACTTGCATAGCTCGTAATATGAGAAATGAAGTGAAGTTATAATATATTATATTAATATAAATTGGTGACCATCATAATAGGTTAATAGAACTGGAAAAAACAACATGCTAAGATGGCCAACAAGAAAATGAAAAAGTCCTTTCCCAAGAGCACAAAAGAAAACCTAAAGCTAAAAGAACGAGAAGAAAACCCTCCATGTTGTAGGAAGCCAACTAGAAAATAAAATATTAAAATAGTAGAGAAATGAGTTGTAAGTAAAAAGAAGGGTCGGATTGGGATGGCTCCATTACTAGGGTTCCTTCAGGGTTTTATCACACATATTATTCATTGCAACAAACTTTGGCACTTTCTGGAAATTTTTTCTATGAAGGAGGAGCTTGTCAACTACTTGAACAACCCTTTGGAAGGAAATCATATCTAGTCTGTGTACCAGGGGGGTCATACCATGAAACTGATCGTTCACCACATCAAATCAAGTAGCTCGAAGACCAATTGTTGGAAGAAGACACCATGGTTGTCCTAGGGTATATTATTTGGTACTAGCAAACCCTCAACCATCTGCAGTTGACATGATGGGATTAAGTCCCCCAGTGCATGTCCCATCGATTCCATTAAGTTGTCATTACATCACGAGAGCACATCAAGGTTCACACAGATAGGAGGATCTAAATAACAAGCATGTTTTGTCACTAAGTGAAGATATATACCATCTTCCACACACACCTCATAGGTATTCACTCCCCTCTTAAAGCAAAGATGGCGCACCACTAGATATGATTTCAGGTAACATACCCTATTTTCCTTTGGATTCAAGTAAATCAAGGTGGGTCTTCGATGAATGCGATTTTATTGGTGATCCAGATTATTTTCGACACGAAATGAGATCGGAGATATAATAAAGAAATGTACAGAGATATCGCAGATATTCAATAATATAACAGAAATATATCAAAGATGCAACCATAACCACAGATATACAGTAATACACGATTTCTATTAATGAAATAAATGTACAGAGACTGTAAAATACAGAGTGAAAGACTTGATAGAATGTTGGCAGCTTATGTCTGAGAAGAGATGTGACGGATACTCGCATTCGCAAGAAGATGATTACAATGAGGCTCTGAAGGCCTTTTTACAATAAACAGTAATGCCAAAAGTCCTAGACATCCAAAAACCTAACCCTAGGAGATGAAGCGCCAAAAGTCATGTGGGCCCTGTTTGGGTAAGTTAGTACATCAACTTCCCGGGGTCGTAACTTTTGCATACGATCTCTGTTTTAGGCGTATGATAGCTCGTTGGAAAGGTATTGTCGAGGAGATTCATTTTGGGGGCTCAGTCATGCTTTTAGCTATCATTTAGAACCTTGATCTCAAAAAACCTTCATTTGGGCCCTCAAAATGGCCTCGGAAGTTAAAAACTGCTAAAAATAGTAAATTGTCAAATTTGCCAGAAAATTGTTTTGAACCAGTCGGAAAAGGTGGGTGGCCACCGATATCCACCTGGATCAATTGGTAGTATGTTTTCTGGTGAGATGATGAGTGGAGCCCCTTGCGGTAAAGCTATGTCCCATAACCAAGGAAGGTTGGGATTGATAGGTTTGGGGAATGCCAAAAAACATCGTAAATTTGTCAAAAGGAAAGCAAAAGCCAAAAAATTGGAACTAGGAGAAGGAATTAAAGTTCATGAGGTCATGAACATGGAATATTCAACCATTGTAGGGATATTTCAAAGCAAAATGATGACCTCCAAAACTCTAAAACCTAGACATTGGAAAATTTTGCAGTATTGCTCAGAAATGCAATGCGCAACATGATTTTGGTAAAATGATGGCTCATGTGGATTCTTCGCACAAGAGAAGATGTCAACAAAATCCTACAAGCTAGATGGAATTCGATATCCGAAGCACTCTACTTGAAAAAATGGAAAATTGAATTTGATGTTAAGTCTGCACATATGGACTATGTCCCTATATGGGTTAGGCTCCAAGGATTACCCCTAATTCTTTGATCAGATGATGTCTTCATAAAAATAGGGAATGATTTAGGCCTTTTTTATGAGGGGGATAATTCATACAAGAATTCAGGATACATGGGAATGGCTCACATCCTAGTCGGCCTATAATTGTCAAAAAGCTTGGCGAATTCTATCATGATTAAGAAAGGTTCATCCAATTATTGTCAAGCTATGGATTATGAAGGCATCCCCTTCAAATGTGGCCATTTCCAATACTATGGTCATCTAGCAAAGGAATCCTCCGTTCCTCTTAAACAAAAGGTATGGGTTTGCAAGGACAACAAGGAAGATGAGGCTCAACCCTAGTCACCTTTAAATAAGGCGTAGAATGAGGAAGTCCCATCAAATATTATAATTTTGGTTTCAACACCAGCGGTGGACCAGAAAGGAAAGCTCAAAGATCCCCTAGATTCATCCAATTATTGCATAGAATTCTCAGGTAAGCCAGCTTCTACCTCTTCCCCTATTCCTTTAGAAAATTCTGAGAATATTTGTTTTAGTTCTTGGGAGGTGGACTTACCCCCACAGGTGGAAGCCCTTTCATGGGAATTTCTATCTATCCTCTCTAGAATAAAATATTCTCATCCCCCTCCCCTAATCCCTTTAGAGGGATTGTGTTAAAGTTTAAGCTATTATTAGGTTACTTTCAATTTACTAGATAACAATAGCATAGACAGGATCACTGAGAGAAACACAATCACAAGAGTACACAAGCATTTATCCTGGGAAACCTTCAAGGGGAAGAAAACCCAACAAAACTTCCTTAATATAGATACCCAATACAATGCCAAGATAATGAACTAGACAACAGAGAATATCCAACACTGACCAACACGCCTCTCTCTCTTCCTTCTTCCGACAACCGACAATTGCAGCTTCCTTCAAAACTTGTGCACTAGATGAGTGAGCTGAGTGTGTGTCTAAATGAGGCGTTGGCCTCTCTTATTTATACAATTCTGGCACGTGTGGAAGTGTCTCTTCACTGGCAGGGTTGACTTCTTCTTCTAGGTGGTTATAACCACCTTTAATATATTATGGGCCCTCTTTAATATATTCTGGGGTCGACTTCTTATTTAGCCTATTACAATTAGGGTTTGACCAATCCGCAAAAGGGGATTTGGTCAATTACAATGACCGACATGATCAATCCACAAAAGGGGATTGATCTAATCAATAATAAATATATTTTATCTTTATCCACAAAAGGGGATAAGAATATTCTTTGCAGTTACACAATATTTTAATACTCCCTCTTAACAAGAAGGATATTCTTTATCTTTTGACAGGTCACCCGATGTCAACATCAACTAGGTAGCGACATCCATTAGATAGCATCATCAACTGGGCAACATCATCGACTGGATAACAGGAGGCATCAATATCTTCCACTTGGTCATCTGGCATCATGATCATTGACTGGCATATCTATAAATCATCGAAAGTTTTGTTCTCTTTATCTTCGCGCAGAAGATACTCTTTATTTCTTTCGTCTTCACGCAGAAGATACTTCTTTCTTATATTCACACAGAATATATCTTATCTTCACACAGAATATGTCCTATGAGTTTTGACATTCCTTTTATGTTCTCCCTTCTCTTGTAGTCATCTATCTCACCCATCCACTGAGGAGGACTACTAACATAGCTTCATTCCTAGTCATCCCACATGAACTAGAGAAGCTAAGATGCTAGTCCGGGCAAGACTAGACTCCCTTTCCATGATCCACGTAGGATCATGACACAAACCTCAAGAGCCAACTAACCATTCCACATGGTCAAGGTTTGTGTTCCAGGCTACTCAAGCCTTGGCTAGAAGAGAGTATCTGTCCGCTGCCCCTTGGAGAAACATCCACATTCCTCTCCATGAGGGTGGTCACACCCCTCTCTACGAGGGTATTCTAGCACGTTCCTAGAGTATCCAAAACTCAACAGTTGGACAGAGGCCAACCTTGGAAAATTTCTCATTCCCCTTCTCTACGAAGGTCTCTTCCTTCTCTACGAAATTCTACCTATGGGATTTCTCTTTCCTTCTTTATGGAGGTCTTTTCTCTTTCTCCTTCTCTACGAAGGTCTAGCTATGGGATAAAAAAATCTCTTCTGGTTCAAAATATTTCCATGGTATAATACCATGTTACCCATCTGTTTGGCACCATCCATCTACTGGATAGCTTTCATCTTGATCAAAATATCTGGGCACCATCCATCTTCTTTTCTAACTGTATCAAATCATGATCCTTCATTTCGAACTCGGAGACATGGCTCCCTCTTGCACCAAGCTAATAGCTTCTAATCATCATCCTTGAAGTTTTCTTTTGTAATATCCTGGGTGCCTTCTTGAGTTCGAATATTTCTTTCTTTCTGTCTTCATACTGGATCAACCTGCTCCCTCTGCATCTATAAGAACAGTACTGGAGCAACCTGTAGTTACCTGCATCTCATCCACTATATCTGAGTATCCATCTTTTTCTTCATCTTGAATATTTTTGTTCTACATCTTTAGGAGCCTCCTGCTCCTATATAAATATCGGATATTGTATAGTCTTCACTGACTGTCACCATATCATATGTCCTTCTCGTGATGTCTAACTTCTGCAAGTCATGGCATAATTTCTTTCTTCAAAGACTTGTAAACTTACTTACAATATGCTTTCTTTGTCACTCTCATGAGTGATCATACATGAAATAAATATTTTATCTCTTTCTTCATCCTCTTCTTTGATACTTCCTTCATAACTCTGCATAGACACTAAAGTAAAATGAGGTTAATTAACATTATCACAAAAATCTAACTTGTAATGATAAAGTATTGAAGTAAACAAGATACTAGAAATAAACATGAATACTTATCTTTTGTTTTTGTGTGGGGAGGCTCCACGGACTCCGCCATTTGCTATCTTTCTTCAAATCAACTATCTTCAACTTAAAGTGCATAATCCTTAATTTCTGCTAAAGATTTCTTTGAGGGAGGAGATTCCTCTTCCTCTACCACATGTGCTTGATGCTTTCTTTTACCTTTTCATTGAGGACAGTCATAGGAAAAGTCTCCCAACTTTTGACAGTTGTAGCATCTGAGCTTTGAAACATCTTTCTTCTTGTTTGGAACTCTTACGGAGTTAGCTTCTTTATTATTCCTTCTGAAGGAACTTCTTTTTTTCTTTTGAATTGTAAGAGCTTCCTCTTCGTCAACAATTAATCTCTTATGTTGGTCTGCAAGTATAGATTCTTCATGTGTGCAATTTTCCCATAACTTATCAAACTTGGCTAACTTGCTTCTTGCACACACTCCTTGTACAAAAGGAATCCAAAATGTTGGAAACCCATTTAGGGTTGTGGTTACAAGCTCCTTGTCACTAATGACATCTCCAATAGCTGCAAGCTGATCTCTGATATGATAAACTCTCATAAGCTAGGATGTGACAGATTCTGAGTTTTCCATCTTCATATTACGAAGTTGATTTCTTAAGGTAAGATTTCGACTGATGTCTTTGCTTTCATATAACCTGTTGAGTGCTTCATACATTTTCCTTGATGTCTGTAGTTCGGATATATGAGGGATCAAGTGATCCTTTACTGAATCTGACATGATTCTCTTTACTTTCTTTTCATTCTTCTTATGCTCTGCTTCATCTGGTTCTGGTACACCTAATGTAACATGTTCTAGGAGATCATTCTCATGTAGAATCATCTGCAACCTATGCTTCCAAGATCTGAAGTTTCTAGATCCTTCCAGCCTGTCTTCTATTCTCATGCCGGTAGCCATTGTTTCTTGCAGTAGAAATCCTAGCCCTTCGGGCTATAGAAATAATAAAAAATCAAATTTCTTGGATATGAAAACTGAACTCACCAAAAGATGTGCTAGACTGAGGCGAGTATCCTGGTGTGTTTAGATTTCATAAAATCCAACTTTTACCCCTTCAAACTTGATTTGCGGATTTCTGGACTAGTGCTTCTGGTTTTCTGGTACTTCTGGTACACTGGTACACTAGTTTTATGGCACTTTGTGAAAACTAGGGTTTCACTTTCCGGGAGATCTAGCCACTGAAAATGTGCACTGAAGAGGCCAAAATGTTCCTTGAGGTAGGGCACACCTTTCTAGATGGATTTGGGGCTGAAAACCTTCTTCAATAAAAAGCCCTAATTTTCATGTATGGCAACAGTGATGTTTTTCTTTTTCCAGTGAAAGATGCTCTCTTCAGCTTAGCTTTGATCCCATGTTAAAGTTTAATCTATTATTAGGTTACTTTCAATTTACTAGATAACAATAGCATAGACAGGATCACTAAGAGAAACACAATCACAAGAGTACACAAGCATTTATCCTGGGAAACCCTCAAGGGGAAGAAAACCCAGCAAAACTTCCTTAATATAGATACCCAATACAATGCCAAGATAATGAACTAGACAACAGAGAATATCCAACACTGAGCAACACGCATGTCTCTCTCCCTTCTTCCGACAACCGGCAACTGCAGCTTCCTTCAAAACTTGTGCACTAGATGAGTGAGTTGAGGTGTGTCTAAATGAGGCGTTGGCCTCTCTTATTTATACAATTCTGGCACATGTGGAAGTGTCTCTTCACTG
This sequence comes from Picea engelmannii, assembly GCA_009831015.1. Taxonomy (NCBI): domain Eukaryota; kingdom Viridiplantae; phylum Streptophyta; class Pinopsida; order Pinales; family Pinaceae; genus Picea; species Picea engelmannii. Next base: position 134,372 of record ML809194.1, read on the forward strand.
GCAGGGCCGACTTCTTCTTCTGGGTGGTTATAACCACCTTTAATATATTCTGGGGCCTCTTTAATATATTATGGGGACGACTTCTTATTTAGCCTATTACAATTAGGGTTTGACCAATCCACAAAAGGGGATTTGGTCAATTACAATGACCGACATGATCAATCCACAAAAGGGGATTGATCTAATCAATAATAAATATATTTTATCTTTATCCACAAAAGGGGATAAGAATATTCTTTGCAGTTACACAATATTTTAACAGATTGGACCCTATAACATAAAAAGGACAATCTCCAAATATCTTTGCTACCTCCATTGATCATCTTATGGACCCTAGCACTCATAACAATACCGAGTCCACTGAAGATTCCAAATGTTAGCTTTTATAGCTCATAAGGTACTCCACATGTTTTTTCTTATATGCAGAAGTGATCTTGCATTTGCACTACTAGGCACTTGACTTTGAAATAGGTGTTTATAAAGTTGTAATAAAATGACTATTATTAAAGTGACTTTTTGTAAAAGTGAACTTCTAATATTTTATTAAAGTGACTTTATGTCATAAAGTGCACTTATGTCACAAACTGAAAAATAACTTTAGTAAATTTAAGTGATTTATTTTGGAGGGAATGAATCATGGCCCTTGATCTTGTAAAGGAAAAATTAGATCTTAGCCATTGGATTTAGGGACGGGGAAGGTGAAAAGTCATTTTCAGTTATAAGAGTAAGTTTGGGGTAGTGTGCAAGACAACTCAAGAGAAATTTGAGAGAGATAGGAAGAGAACTGTATGCAACAGATTTGGCACAGATTCCAAGAGAATTTGGGCACAAATCCCAAGACAAATTTATGTGATAAATTGATGAAGCGCACAGCTAAGTGGAAGGACGTATTGTACAGATTTGTACATGTCGTACATCAGAAAAAGAGGGCATGAAAATCGAGGCAGTTTGTGGCACATTTTTCGAGGCATTTTTGAGGTTTTTTTTGCTGTAGAAAAGTCATACATATCTGATCGTACAATAGTAGGTTGGAACATTCTCCAATGTGTTGTTCCTCTGCTAGGTCGTACAGGTCGTACAAACTGTGGCACGATTTTCAAGGAAGAAGTTTGGGAATGTTTGTGGATGTCTGCAAGTGAGTTTAACTTGTGTTTCTCTTGCTGCCAAATGTATTACTGCTCTAGCTTTTGTGCTACCTAAAACAGATAACAAATTTCTCCTGGTGGGCTTCCCCATTCTAGGGTTTTCCTTGGCTGATTGTCAAAATATGAGTGTGCACATGTGTTTTGTGATTGTTGTTCATTGTTATTTTTCGTTGCTAGTTGCTTAGTAATGTGTGTTTTTTCTTATGATATAGTTGAATGTGGGTTAATACATATTGGAGTACATTTAAGATAGAAATATGTGTTTACTAAGTGTTTAAAAAAATTCCTAAGTGAGTTAGAGTGCTTTTGTTACTGATTTTCTACATGGCATTAGAGCAGGTGCTCTGAGTTACAGTGAGCAATGTTATTTTTGGCAGGGATTTGAAAGGGGGAAACTTGGTTGTTTGTTTTCTATTGGACAATTGAGAGTAAAATGGTTGCTTGCATCAGATAAGAGGACTGGTTGGAAGGGATTTCCAACTACTTGCAATGGAAAGTCAGAATGTCAATTGTTCTCAGGGAGAAAAAACTTTGCAGCTTTGTCAACACTATAGTAGTTGTTCCCACATCATACACTATTGCTTTGGATGTACATGAGGGAAAGGAATCCAAAGCTCAAAGGCCTATTATGGATGGAGTGAAAGACTCACTTATCCCACACTTAGCTAAGAATAAGACAACTTATGATATGTGGGAGACACTGAAAAAATTGTATGAGGTGAAGAATGAGAAACGAAAGATGGCCTTAAAGAAAAAGTTGCATGATACTAATATGGCTTAGGGTCAGAGTGAAAAATCATATCTTACCTGGGTAACACAAGGGGAAGATGAGTTGGCTGCAATTGGGGAGGTGATTTCATATTCAGAGTTGGTGAGGATAGACTTGAAAGGATTCACCAAGGAATGGGAAGTCTTCGTGAAGTGTGTGGATTTAGAAAAATAGGTGTGCTCGTTTCACCATAGAAAATATAACAATATTGTCACCCAACCATAGGCCGAAGCCACCCCCAAGCACCTTAACCTTGACAGAGAATAATTATGGAAGCAAACCCTAGGCCTAATAACCAATCAAGGTAGCGTATCACTCTCCAGAGCTAGCGTACCAAGCAGAAATTCCAAACCATAACCAAGAGAGAGTCCAAGCCTAAAACCAAAAATACAAGCTGCAGTAGCTGCATCTACAGTTACTCTCAAGACTTGCGCACAACTAAATTTCTACAATTGTGAGAGTGTGTCTAAATGAGCTCTGGCATCCTGTATTTATACTGCTCTTTCTTAGCTGTTTGGGATGGTTTCTCTTTCTGGAGGCTAGAAATTCAATATTAATTATTTTCTTTAGCCGACTTGTCTTCTAGGGTTATGTCCAAGGATTTTAGGGTTTCTTTTGCTTCCCAGAATATTATAGTCTTGTCAAGTTTAATACCTCCTGCAACTACCAAAATATCAACATGTGGTAGGTCAGGAACATTTTCCAAACTAGAGCAGATCGTGGGATGATTTCACTCGGGAGGAGATCTGGGAAGGATCTCAGAGCAGTGGACAGAAGGGAGATGGAGTTGATGAAGAGAATGTTGCTCATGAGACAAAGATAAAAAGTAAGAAGCAGGGGAGTTCCAGGAAAGACTTGAGAAAATTCAGATGTTTCATCTCCAACCAGTATGGCCACCTTGCAACCCAGTTTCTAGAGAAGAAGAAGAAGAGGAAGGAGAAGGAGGGGCCAGTTGCAGCGAAAACAACCGTAGTAGAGGGCTTTTCAGACAAGTTTGAGAAGGAATTCTCAATGGTCACTCTCATGTCAAGTGTTGAGAGTACTAGATTTGTGCGTGACAGTAGATAGATCATTGACAGTGGAGCCTCATGGCATGTGACAAGAATATGACATATATTCCCTAGTATCATAGAGACGGGTCCAAACCAGCTAGTTGAAAGTGAAGGGGAAATGACACGAGCAATACGTGGAGTTGGAAGGGTCATATTCCAACTTGAGTTTGGAGAAATCTTAGTGGTTGATGGAGTTATGTTTGTTCCAGAGCTGAGGATTAACCTGCTCTCGGTGTCATCCTTGGCAGATGCGAGATATGCGACATTGTTCAAGAATGGACATGTCTTTATCTACAAAGAGGGAGAAGATCCGATCAAGCCATAGTTGATTGGTGATCGGGTTGATAGGTTGTACATTGTGTGAGGACAACCTATAGTTGGATATTCCGAGTCGGATGAGGAGCAGGAGGCTCTTGAGACTGCACTGGGCCCAGGGATTTAGTCCCTGAATACGAGGGAAGAGAGGGAGTCTCTTCTAAGCACCGACAGGAGGCTCAACTGGTGTGAGTGGACAGAAGCTCAGGGTGGGAGAGTGGATTCTCCTAGGAGCTTAAGGTTCAAAGTGGTTTCCAAGAGGAGGTCTTCAGGTTCGAGTTCAATGTAGGTGTTGAGGTTGGCTACAGGTTCAGAGGGAGCTCCTAATGCGAACAATGTGATGGACTTGAGGACATGACCAAGTGATGGTGATGGAAATGAGTACCTCCCTTGTTAAGAGGGAGTGTTAGCTTTATAGCTCAGAAGGTACTTTGGATGTTTTTTCTTGTATGCGGAAGTGACCTTGCATTTGCACTACTAAGCACTTGAATTTGTAATAGGAATTTTAAAGAGTTGTAATAAAATGACTCTTTTATTAAAGTGACTTTTTGTAAAAGTGACCTAATATTTTATTAAATTGACTTTATGTCATAAAATGGAAAATAACTTTAGTAAATTTAATTGATTTATTTTGGAGTGAATGAATCATGTCCCTTGATCTTGTAAAGGCAAGATTAGATCTTGGCCATTGGATTTAGGGATGGGGAAGGTGAAAAATTATTTTCAGTTATAAGAGTAAGCCTAGGGTAGTGTGAAAGACAAATCAAGAAAAAATTGAGAGAGATGGGAAGAGAAGTGTATGCTGCAAATTTGGCAGGAATTTAAAGAGAATTTGGGCACAAATCCCAAGACAATTTTCTGTGAGAAATTGTTGAAGCACACAACTGAGTGGGAGGCCATATTGTACGGATCCGTACAGGTCATACAACAAAAAATGAGGGCATGAAAATCGAGGAAGTTTGTGGCATGTTTTTCGAGGAATTTTTTAGGTTTTTATTGTTGTAGAAAAGTCGTACATATATGACCATACAACAACAAGTTGGCACATTCTCGAAGGTGTTGTTTCTCAGCTGGGCCACACAGGCTGTACGAACTGTAGCACGGCTTTCAAGGAAGAACTTGGGGACTATTTGTGGGTGTCTGCAAGTGAGTTTAACTTGTGTTTCTCTTGTTTCCAAATGTATTACTGCTCTAGCTTTTGTACTTCATGAAGCAGATAATAAATTTCTCTTGGTGGGTTTCCCCATTCTGGGGTTTTCCCTAGTTGATTGCCAAAATCTGAGTGTGCACATGTGTTTTGTGCTTGTTGTTCATTGTTATTTTCCCCTGCTAATTGCTTAGTAATATGTGTTTTTTCTTATGATATAGTTGAATATGGGTTAATACATATCAAAGTTCATTTAAGACATAAATATGTGTTTACTAAGTGTTTTACAAAAGTTCTAAATGAGTAGTTCTTTTGTTACTGATTTTCTACATGGTATCAGAGTAGGTGCTCTGAGTTACAATGAGCAGTGTTATTTTTGGCAGGGATTTGAAAGGGGGAATCTTGGTTGTTCGTTTTCTATTGGACAGTTGAGAGGAAAATGGCTTCTTGCGTCAGATATGAGGACCGGTTGGAAGAGATTTCCAACTACTTGCAATGGAAAATCAAAATTTCAATTATTCTCAAGGAGAACAAACTTTGGAGCTTTGTCAACATTATAGTAGTTGTTCCCACAACATACCCTATTGCTTTGGATGTACATGTAGGAAAGGAAACCAAATCTTAGAGAATTATTCTGGATGGAGTGAAAGACTGACTTGTCCTACACTTAGCTGAGAAGAAGAAAGATTATGATATGTGCGAGACACTAAAACACTTATATGAGGAGAAGAATGAGAACCGGAAGATGGCCTTAAAGGAAAAGTTGCACGATACTAAGATGGATAAGGGTGAGAGTGTGGCATCTTATCTTACCTGGGTAGCACAAGTGAAAGATGAGTTGGATGCAGTTGGGGAGGTCATTTCAGATTCTGAGTTGGTGAGGATAGCCTTGAAAGGCTTCACCAAGGAATGGGAAGTCTTCGTGAAGTGTGTCATGGGTCAGGAACATTTTCCAGACTAGAGCAGACCGTGGGATGATTTCAATCAAGAGGAGATCTAGGAAGGATCTCAGAGAAGTGGACAGAAGGGAGATAGAGCTGATGAAGAGAATGTTGATTTTGCGACAAAGAGAAAAAGTAAGAAGCAGGGGAGTTCCAGGAAAGACTTGAGAAAAATCAGATGTTTCGTCTACAACCAGTATGGCCATCTTGCAACCCAATGTCTGGAGAATAAGAAGAAGAGGAAGGAGAAGGAGGGGCCAGTTGCAGTGATAACATCAATAATAGAGGACTTGTCAGACAAGTTTGAGAAGGAATTCCCATTGGTCACTCTCATGTCAAGTGTCGAGAGTATAGGATTTGTGCGTGAAAATAGATGGATCATTGACAGTGGAGCCTCATGTCATTTGCCAAGAATATGGTGTATATTCCTTAGTATCACAGAGATAGGTCCAGACTGGCTAGTTGAAAGTGAAGGGGGAATGGCATGAGAAGTACGTGGAGTTGGACGGGTCATATTCCAGCTCAAGTTTGGAGAACTCCTAGTGGTTGATGGAGTTATGTTTGTTCCATGGATAAGGGTTAACCTTCTCTCAATATCAGCCTTGGCAGATGTAGAATATGTGACATTGTTCAAGAATGGACGTGTCTTTATCTACAAAGAGGGAGCGGATCCGATCAATCCACAATTGATTGGTGATCAGGTTGGTAGGTTGTACATTGTGTGAGGACAACCTACAGTTGGAGATTCAGAGTCGGATGAGGAGCAATAGGCTCATGAGACTCCACTTGGCCCAATGATTTAGTCTTGAAATCCGAGGGAAGAGAGGGATTCTCTTCTGAGCACTGACATGAGGCTCAGCTGGTGTGAGTGGACAAAATCTCAGGGTGGGAGAGTGGATTCTCCTAGGAGCTCAGGGTTTAGACTGGTTTCTGAGAGGAGGTCTTCAGGTTCTAGTTCAGTGTAGGTGTTGAGGTTGGCTCCAGGTTCAGAGGGAGTTCCTACTGCGAACAGTGTGATGGACTTGAGGACATGACCATGTGATGGTGATGGAAGTGAGTACCTCCCTCGCTAAGAGAGAGTGTTAGCGTTTATAGCTCAAAAGGTACTCTACATGTTTTGTCTTGTATGCGGAAGTGACCTTGCATTTGCACTACTAGGCACTTGAATTTAGGCGTTTTATAAAGTTGTAATAAAGTGACTCTTTTATTAAAGTGTCTTTTGTAAAAGTGGCCTTCTAATATTTTATTAAAGTGACTTTGTCATAAAGTGCATTTATGTCATAAAGTGGAAAATAACTTTAGAAAATTTAATTGATTTATTTTGGAGGGAATGGATCATGTCCATTGATCTTGTAAAGGCAAGATTAGATCTTGTCCATTGGATATAGGGATGGGGAAGGTGAAAATTCATTTTCAGTTATAAGAGTAAGCCCAGGGTAGTGTGCAAGACAAGTCAAGAGAAATTTGAGAGAGATAAGAAGAGAAGTGTATGCAGCAGATTTGGAACGGATTCCAAGAGAACTTGGGCACAAATCCAAAGACAAATTTCTATGAGAAATTGTTGAAGAACATAGTTGAGTGGGAGGCCATACTGTACGGATCCGTACATGTCGTACAACAGAAAAAGAGGGCATGAAAATCGAGGCAGTTTGTGACATGTTTTTCGAGGCATTTTTGAGGTTTTTCTTGCTGCAGAAAAGTCATACAGATCTAAACGTACAACAACAGGTTGGCACATTCTCCAAGGTTTTGTTTATCATCTAGGACGTACAGGTCGTACGGACTGTGGCACGGTTTTTGAGGCAAAAGTTGGGGACTTTTTGTGGGTGTCTGCAAGTGAGTTTAACTTGCGTTTCTCTTGCTGCCAAATGTATTACTGCTCTAGCTTATGTACTTCCTGAAGCAGATAATAAATTTCTCTTGGCGGGCTTCCCCATTTTGGGGTTTTCCCTGGCTGGTTGCCAAAATCTGAATGTGCACATTTGTTTTGTGACTGTTGTTCATTGTTATTTTCCGCTTCTAGTTGCTTAGTAATGTGTGTTTCTGCTTATGATATAGTTGAATGTGGGTTAATACATATCCGAGTTCATTTAAGATAGAAATTTGTGTTTACTAATTGTTTGACAAAAGTCCTAAGTGAGTTAGAGTACTTTTGTTACTGATTTTCTACACCAAATACAATCTTTGATCCAAGGTTAGAGGAGATTCCCATTTTGTGGGTGGTGCTACAGGGGGGGACTAGGAACTCTTGAAGAAAAAGAATTAAAACCTACTTAGTGAGGAAGGAAATCCTTCCTTTCTTTGGCTCAAAAGAAAGTAATCTCGGAGGTCCAAGATGGAAAGAAATGATCATTGGTTGGGGGTATTAGAAAAAATTCCCCGAAAGGGGTTACAAAATGATAGCTTTATCCTAAACTGTTAAGGAATGGCCAATTCCTCAAAAAAATTGGCCATAAAAATATTGATGGAGACTCACAATCCCTCAATCTCATTTTTACAAGAAAAAATCACTAAAGGAAACTAAGTTGTCAAAAATCTTACCTCCATAATTTTGAAAAGATGGGAATTTACCTCTATTGATGCCCAAGGCAGATCAAGTGGACTAATATATAGGAGGAAAGATTCTCTAACCCTCTCAAACTCTGGGGTCTTTCCCTCTAGACTAGGAATTTATTTGTATTCAATAGATATGGCAAAGGAGATCATCTGCATAAATATCTATGGCCCCTACTCAGACCAAAAGATTTAATGGGAATCCCTCTTTCAAAAATATGGCTTCAAAGTGGTCTAGTGGTGTTAGGGGGGGAATCTAAACTTCCCCTTAGGCACCTCAGAAATCTGGGGTTCAACTGCCTAAGTGGATCCTCTACCAATTTTTTTTATTGTTAAACTAGAAATTATTTCTCTACTAGGTATGTCACCTAGAAAACTCTCACCCACTTGGAGAAATATGAGAACAGGAGAGGGAAAGGGTTGCAAAATGGATAGACCATTTCCTAATTTTTGAATCCTTTCTTGAATAAAATATTCACTTTCAACAATGGCTTTCTATAGGAGAAGACTCAGATCACATTCCAGTCCTTATGGAAATGGCCTCCCTTCAAGAGAAACCCCCTAGTACGTTCAAATTAAATCCATAATGGTTCGGGGATGAGAATTTCCTAGAAAAAATTAAACAGAGTTGGAAACCCTTTGAAAACTACTCTTTGGAATCCAATTCCATCAGAATTTGAAACGAGAAAAACAAGTTGCCAATAAATGGTCCATGGATAAGAGAAAGAATGATGAGAAACTACTTGTGGATATTGAAGCCTAACTAGAAAATTATTACCTGAGAGAGGGCCATGTATTTCTTTCTGATTACCAAAAAATTGAAATTAAGTTGTTTGAGGACAATAGAGGAAAATTCTACTTGACAAAAAGAAGGAATGGAGAATCAAAAGTAGGGAAATCTAGTTGCAGGCTAGAGATGAAGATAAAAAAAATTTCCAACACTTTGCTAACAATCGGAAAATATCAATATGGTATGGGGGATAGATAAGGTAGATGGATCCAAGGAAACCATATTCTACGATGTGGCAGTAGAAGGGGTGCAATACTTCAACACTCTTTTTAAGAAAGATTCCAGAACCAGTACTGCAACTATCCTCAAGATAACAATATTTTTCCCAAGCTTTGTAAATCAAGAAGACAATCAAGGCCTAATGGTTGAAATTACTAAGGATGAAGTCCTTTGAACCTTACAAAGCTTTCAAAAGGACAAAAGTCTTGGGTCGGATGGAGTTCCTATTGAATTCTTCTCGGGCTGCTATGAATTCATCGAAAATAATCTTTTAAAAGTGGTAGAATACTCTCACACAACAAGTCAAACACTAACAATTTTCAAGACTACTTTCCTTGCCCTAATTCCCAAAACTAATAATCCTACTCAATTTGAGAAATTTAGACCCATATCTCTCTACAAATGTATCTATAAAACAATTTCCAAAATTATTGCTCATAGGATAAAAGGTATCCTTTCAAGTCATATTTCTTTGGAGCAATTTGGTTTTCTGAAAGGAAAACATATTCATTAAGATGTGGGAGTTGCACAAGAAGCGTGTCACTCAATTAAGACCAGAAACCAAAATTCCCTCACTCTAAAGGTAGAACTCTCAAAGGATTTTGATCAAGTAAGTTGGTTATATCTCATACTCATTCTCATACATCTAGGTTTCTACCATGCCTTTGGCATATGGGTTCTAAGTTGTATAAGCTCGACATCCTTTGCCATTCTTCTAAATGGATCTGCATCTCCTTTCTCCAAATATGAACATGGAATCAGAAAAGGATTCCCCCTATCACTGCTTCTCTTTCTTCTGGTAGCCTAGGGCCTTAGCATAGTTTTAAAAGAATCATTTTCAACTGGGTAGTCTCAAAGGTATAAATTTGGGTCTGTCTTATAACATAACCCACTTTTTTTTTATGACATACTTATCTTTTGTGAAGGTACATTAAACATGATAGAAAAACTTTGTGAGATTATGAACCTCTTTTGTGAAGCCACAAGGATTCCAATCAATACTAAAAATTTCTCGATGTTATTCGGGGGTCTCTCAAAGATTGAAAATATCCATATCACCCAAATATTTTCCTGTCAAATAGATGATTTCGATGTTGGAATAAAATATTTGGGATTTCATCTAAAAGACAATAAATACAAGAAAGTGGATTAGCTATGGCTCTCGGCAACCCTAAAAAAAAAAGTTAACATATGGTATAACTGTTCGATATCTCAGGGAGGCAAATTGGTCCTTTTCAAGGCAGTGCTAGAAGCCATCCTTGTTTATTGGATGTCTCTATCTTGGATCCCAAAAGGTATGCTGGACAAAATTAGACAATTGTGTTTTCACTTCCTTTGGTATGGAGAAGTTGGGAAGAAAACAAGGGTACTAGCCTCTTGGAAAAGGCTAGCTATACTAAAATATCTTGGAGGCTAGGTGTTGAAGAACATCTTCTTATTCTCAAAAGCCCTTGCACCTAAGAATGCTTGGAGTCTCATACAATGCACACGGATTTGGGAAAAGGTCACAAAAGCCAAATATTTCCCTCAAGAATCCATTTTGGATTGGATCCCCAAGCCACAAAAAAATTTAAAAATGCTACAATCATTTGGAAAGCTATACTTTTTGCCTTTCACTTGGTGGGAAATTGGCTAGTTGGAAAATTGGAAGGGGAGAACAAGTACTCATTGGATTAGACCATTGGATAGGGTGCAATGAAGCATATAAACTCCCAACCCAACTAATATGTGAGCTCCAAAGAAAAGGTTACTATTCGATAAGACATATAGCTCACTGGAACCAAGACATAGGGCAACAACAATGGTTATCTTGGAGAGAAATCGGCCTTAGGGAAGAAGGTGGGACTACTTAGGAGAACTAAACACAAATCCTCTGAAACTCTTTTGTGACTCTAAGGAAGAAGATCAACTTGGTTGGTCACTACATCCAACTGGAAATTATGAACCAAAATTTGGATACAAAGCTCTAGCTCGGTAAGACAAGGAAGATCCACATATTTGGTGGGGAAAATGCATTAGAAACTCAAATGCCCCGCAAAGGAAAAAATCTTCACGTGGCTCATTTTAAATAACAAAGAACTCACCTGGGATATGTACTCCAAAAGAGAAGTTTTGAAGGTCTGGGAAGATGTTTCTTATGTAAGACAAAGTCTAAAAAAACCTCTCATCTCATCTTGTTATGCAACTACTCTAAAGAGGTATGGAAGGAAGTAGAAAAATTAGCAAGGACAAAAAATTCTTGGAAGGGAAACTCAATAGATGAATCTCTAAAAACTTGGTTCTCCAACCCAACAACCTAAAATTACAAATCCCTTCCACTTACCATCTCCTAGGGGGTCTGGTTAGCAAGTGTAAAACCCTTTTTTTCGCAGTCTGTAATTACAATTATGACTTAAAGACTAGAACAAACAAATATGGTGAATGTATTTTGTGTAATTAATGAAAAAACTCGCCTAACAAGCTAACTGAAGGGTGGAGCACTAGTAATGGCCATGATACCATGAGTGGGAACTGGTGATGGGATTGGGGGATTATCTTTCCTACCAAGAAGTTAACCTTCACCAAAGAGCCATTTTTCTCAATTGCCAAAAAGTTAATTTTGAATCCTCTCTTCCCTTTTTCCCAAAAATCAGTTAATGAAGGGGGGTTGGTAGTTGAGCAACCAACCGCCCATGATAATGGAAGTATGGAGAAATTATTGGGACAACTGGAGAATGTTAGTCAGGGTATAGTAGGTACCCACCTCAATCTCCATGATTGACCCACAAATGTCTAGAAATCAGGAATCTCCTGGAGGAAGGAAAGGGGGAGAGAATGCATGAGGGTGCAGAACAACAGTAGAGGAGGAGAAAGTTCTAAGAAAGAAGAGTTGTGGGGGAGAACCCATGAGTAAACATAGCAGGCAGAGAAATTCACTAGCAAGGGAAATTTCCAAGAGAATAGGTCTCTGAAGCATATGGACTTGGACTGTGAAATCGGAAAGAGAACCTTGAACCTTACCTAAGCAAGAGGGCCTTGAATCGATGCTTGTTGGGAAAGGAAAATGACACTGAGAAGGGAGGGCGTTGAGGGAGTGCAAAGGCGGTGGGGGACTCCCTTGTGTTGAGGTAATCCAACTAGGAAGGCATCTAGGAAGTTTGTGGAGGCCCCAGATTGGTGGGTACGAAAGGGTTTATGTTGTTGACTGTTTTTGAGGGAGAGTGGCCTTCGCATCCATCAACTTTCCCGAGAGGCCTAAAGTTTTCCTGGTGTATCATGGCCTAGCATAGGGGTGGCCAGTTGTAGAGAGATCTAGTATAATTGAGCCTATGGTTGGGTGGAAAAGTGCTCACCCTCAATTAGTTGGTTTGGTCAAAGACTTATGAACACATAAGTGCATATTTGCTCTTAGTTGATTTCGATGCATGTTGAATCTGTAAGATTTCTATGCTTGTGTAATCTATGAAACTGTATGGGTTATGAACAAAAATCCAAGATAGATGGAATGAATGTATGCTCTATGTTCTTTGCATACATAGGAATTTCCTTAGTTGCTATTGTCTTTTGGAAGTCTGATGAATGGAAGGAAATTTGTGCTCTCTATTCCCTATATTTTCAATAATTTATTTTTCTAGTTATTTTCCTCTTGGAGGTATATGGCAAAACACTCTACGTTGTAGAGCTAGATTCATGAGAATTGCATGGAATGCATGTGGGAACATAGTTTACTGGCTAAGGAATTGAAATAGATAGTATGTGTGTGTTGATTTTTTTTATGTACGGGATTATTGATTTCCCTTGGGTCTCATATTTCTTATTTTCAGGAAACAACATAGCTATGCTTTGCTTTTGAATATTGTAAGCCCCATTGCGAGTATCTCTTTATTATAAAGGGTGTTAAGCCCGATAATCCGGATCGGGACTTTCTCTTTAAAAGGTTTAAGTCTATTTTTGAGCATGAGGTTAGCTCCTTGTCCTCATTTTTATTAAAGATGCTCAATCTTTAACTTATTGGTGGTTGCATGGTTGCATTACAAAAGAGGTTATGATTTCCATTGTAAATACCTTTCACTTTTACTTCATTCTCTGTAACTATTTTTTCATAAATATAAGATGTATTTTTCAAAAATAAAAAATTATGAGATTGAAAATCTCAAAAATCACAGCTGTAGTAAGGCACAGGGTGAGCTCTCAAAAGCTTTACTCAGCCATTGTATGAACGTGTTTACTGCCTACAGGGAAAGTTGAGACAACTTCTTTCTTTTTTAAATTGACAAAATGTATCATCTGATTCACACACATGTACAACAGACTATGCGTAAAGGCGGTCTGCATTCTGTCTCTCAATTATATAAACCTTGTTCTTGTAAAAAGTAAGTACATATATTGTATAACTTACTTCAGTTTTTATGCCCAAAGCCAGGGACACGGTCGCACAAACCATCAAAATGATGAGTGTCTTGTCGTGAAACGCTTCCCAGACAAAAACCTACCAAAGGATATAAATAACCACAACGACAATTTCAGAAAGGATAAATACGTCTGCAGAACAAATATACACTTTGGTATATAGTGAAGAATGCAAAAGAAAACATTACCCAAAAATTGCGTGCAGCCTTTCGGGGATATGTGTTCTCTCCAAATGCATTTCTTCGACTTTCAAACTCTTTTGGATCTTCCTTAATACCCTTCTCGATATCAGTATGTAATAGATTGGCTACTCCATTTACCTGTTAGCATTTAGGGTTCTTACTGCAATAACTACTTCAGCAGGAACTTAAAGCATAAGACCATCATAATTGAGATGTGCGAACAAAATAAAAATCTCATCTTTTTCTCAACTTACCCCTCCCTTCTGCTGTAGAGCATCAATATCCTGTTCGCTAACCAATTTTGCAAGCGTTATTGGTCCAATTTCATATCCTTCTGGGGGAGCTTCTCTGGGAGCTTCTAACAATGGCAATAGTTCAGGAGTTTCAAGTAATTAGTGCATGTGAATCAACCAAAAACTGGAAAGACATTCTAGAACATTTAATATGCACATGATATTAAAAGACTACAAAAATATTAATAACAATCTTTTCTTCCACAGGACAATTGTATGGCAATTATAAAATAACAGATAAAGCATGAAATTATGTCAAGATATCGACGACAAAAGTCTGGGTGAATGACATCAAACAAGGCTAAGTCTAGAATCTATACACAGAATCTTTCGATGTAATATTCTTCATTCCAAATGTATCCTGGAGCCATATTTTATGTTATTATCAGAAAAATCGGTGAATAGAAATCTATCTACAGCGTCTATTCGGGTGGGTGAATGACATCAAACAAGGCTAAGTCTAGAATCTATACACAGAATCTTTCGATGTAATATTCTTCATTCCAAATGTATCCTGGAGCCATATTTTATGTTATTATCAGAAAAATCGGTGAATAGAAATCTATCTACAGCGTCTATTCGGGCATAGCCAAAAATACACCAGTGTCCGTAGCCTAAAACGGAGACCCAAAAGCCCCTAACATGAAAGCAAAGAAATACAATTCTTCATTCCAAATGTGTCCTGGAGCTATATATTGTGTTATATTCGGAAAAACCAGTGTATAGAAAACTCTCTACAGTGTCTATTAGGGCATAACCAAAAATACAACCATGGGTGTCAGTAGTCTTAAACTAAACCCAAAAGCCCCTAACATTAAAGCAAATACATGAGATGCCGAACCTGCAGTATATTTCTAAAGATGCCACGAGTGTCTAGTAAAGTTCCTTAGTTCTATTCCACAATTTAAATCTTAGAAAAAAATTAAGTCATCATGATATCATTTGAATGCTATATGCAAGCTTGAAGTGGGCCACAATGTCTTCTTTTGACAACACAAGTCTTGTCCATTTAGAAAATTGAAAAACACTTCATTACAGGTGGGATGTATGGATTTATACCCACGTTCTATTACCAAATTTGGGGCATTCCTCCGAAACCATGCATAGACCCATCGAGACAAAATTAATCGTTTTGGCCAGAAAGACTATAATCTATAATTATCCTGATTCTTCAATAATCACTGACCAATTTCATCTGATCCATGTATAAAATTCTGTAGTTTAGTTAAGGCCTTCAAATGAAGGATTAAAGTATTTAAAACCAAAAGAAGGAAATGTTTCTCATACCCTCCTGTGTTCTATTTAGCCGAAACCGAGTGGCTGCCTGCAAGAATGAAAAGAAAGGATTTAGGAATGCTGTATGCTTAAAATGCCATTTGCCTTCATAGAAATAAACTTCATAAGCCACAATTACAGATGACTTACCCTTATTGCATGAGTATGGGATCTCCACGAATCCCGTGCTCTTTCCTTTGCCCTTTTTAGATCTAAAGTATACCTAAACCGGCGAGAGGCATTCAGAACCAATGTTGCTTTCTGCATATGTGCATGATGAAGCATACATTAGAAAAATATGGAGCTACAAACCAAAGAAAGTCTAAACATGTTAAATATTTCAATAAGTTACTGCCAACATATTTAATTGCTATAATTCTGGCTAGTAACCATGAAAACACATTCTGATGTGTCTATTCAACATTCAGTTCAATGTTGTTATCATTTTTCATCTTTTTTCTGTAAGTGCTGTTTATATCTATCTATAAAGTGATATTAAACCTAATATATAGTTGCTGCTTAACATTGCAGAAGACAAAGTCAGCAATAACGCATTTCTCAAACACCTTGTATATATCCTCTTTGGCTTGTTGAGCCTAAAGCAGTCCAAAGTTTACCCTAGTAGCAGTACTGTTGCGGAAATTTGTCTCATTCAAATGTTTTTGTTATGAATATCGCTGACTTGTGAATAAGGTAATGCGTGTGTTTTTTTTTACTAACTGACCAAAGTCAAAATCTCTTCAGTAGGGAACGCTTCAATGCTCACTTGTCTAGAAAAGAGTTGCAGAGAGTGTCTACTCAACTCACTCACCAGCTCACTACCAAGCAAACACGAGGAGAAGCCCAATGGATAGGAGCTAAGAAAATGGGAGGGAAGGCTCTTGAGTTGACCAGGTACAAAGCTGGTAGCTCCCATAGAAATGGAAGAGGAAGAAAAGTGATTATCAGAAAACATAAGGCTTAACCGCTAAGAATTAAAAGTAAAACAAAGCTGCAAGATATGAATTAATGTTCAACATTGCTATAAGCATATTCCTTCAAGCTAGGCACCTGATAGAATAATTATGTAGGTTCCTTCCGACTGAAGGAAGCCACTTGAGTTAGCCTAATAAAAAGTAAAAAATAAAATGGCTTCTTCTAAAGTAAAGAGAAATTCAGACAAATAATTGCTGAATTTTTTATTTGAACAGCTTCAGTCAATTTTGAGTGTAGAGAGCATAGAAGCTCAAAATAATATAGTCTTCCTCTGCAGCGTACTTGCAAATTAGTTAACCGCAATATTCATATAGTCCTAAAATTGAGCTGAGGTTTCTGGCTGACTAGTCTACTAGTAGTAACCATTCAAATTAAACACAAAATCAACCTCGTATAGCGATCTTTGTGATTTGAAAGGAAAACAAGAAACTGAAAAAGAAATGTACCATTCAGCAACATTTTTCCTAAATGTAAGCAGGTACTGACTGTTTGTGGACCTCCAAATGCCTGAACCATCTTAAAGTAGATTTGCTGCAAGAGATTTCAAAAAAGCTAAGGTTTAGGTTACATCATACTGAGAAAATTTTGGAGCCTTGACAGTATCCGCCATCTTGTGTCTTTTCTCGTAACAGATGTTAAGGATTCTTTCTATAGTCAAGCTGTACAATCATTCAGCTCCAAATTCAATATTTTTCCGATCAGGCTTGCTTGTAGAGTTGGCAGTAAAATTCAAAAAAATTGTTAAATTATGATAGCTTTAGGGTAGATTGAGGTTTGTGGTTTCTTTGCATGCTTTACATGAATGTTTGCTGTTTTCTGCATGCTTTTTGTCACCGTCAGTATCTAGTAGCCTGTCCTACCTGTCCATTGATCTTGATGCAGGAGCATCAGCAAAGTTAAGCTTTCGAAAGAAAATTGAAGGAGAGTTGCAATATGAGGAATCCCTGGATATATGGGGTGTGAGCAAATCACGGGCAGAAATCCTACTAAGTTAAATTTAAGAAGATTTGTAAATGCCGCAAAGTCTAGTAGAAGGGGAAAGAGACTGGACGCAGATGGCGTGAAGTTCTGCAAATTGCAGTTCCTGAACGATTGGGTACGAAGTGAACTTTGGAAAGATCACATCTGAAAACTGAAGATCACAAAAATGAAGGATTTGACGAAGATTGAAATGATGCAGAATTTGAGGAAGATGTGGATTTGCAGAGTTACAGCAGAAAGTTGCAAACTGAGGAAATGACCAAGCTGTCAACTGAGGAAATGACCAAGCTGTCAAAGTAACCGTGAGAAACAGAGAAGAGGAAAACGAAGCGTCACAGAAAACACACGATCATTTAGAGTCGTAATTTAAACGTTTTAGTTTTGGTTTTTTTAGCCATATTTGTCCAAAATTCAGTGGGAAATTGTTCTATCTCCAGATTTGAGTTTGAAATGATTTGAGTTTAGATTTGAGTTTGAAATTGTTAGATATCAAATTTGAGTGATTATTTTTGTAAAATGTAATTGTGTTATAATTTTTTTATAACATGTTGATTCCATTTAGATTTCATTTAAAATAGATTTTAAACATCAGAAAAATAGTAATTTTTTCCAAAATAATAATAATTTAATACAAATTTATATTATAGAATTCCAAAGAAAATTTCCGAATCTAAAAATTCAATAAATTAACAGTTGCAAAATAAAAGAGAGTGGGAAAAAAGCATGTAGAAAGATTAACGTGAGTAGGATCGATAAGACTTTGGTTTAGTGAACAAGTATTTCCTTTTCTGTTATCGTTTTATTATTTTTATCACTTTTGGATTATTAAGTGTAAATTGAGGCTTTCTCTATCTTATATTATCAAACTCAAACTTAACGGCGCTCCCACAATTTTGTATTCTAGTAGTTACATATTTACTCTCTTATATTTCTTATGTTGGAATATTTGCATGTTCGGTATTGTGTTAATATCATTTGGTATCAAAGTTTTAAGATTATGGTTTTTCAAGAGTTTTATTACTTTTGTTTTTTTGGATTTAAAAGTTTGTTTAAGTTGTCCCAGTCATGGAATTATGATAATAGTCATGGAACTATGATTCTAGTTCATAAGATTAAATTAAAAACATAAAACGAAGAGTTTTTAAAATTTTGTTGAGTGGTAAAATATATTTTTGGTTTTTTTTTTTAATTTTTTGCTAAAATTAAAGGATATTATTCAAGGTGTAAAACTCAATTTATTTTAATTTATTTTTGCATCTTTTAAGTCCCATGGCTTCCTATAAAAGCTATAGTGAATTAGGAGATTCTCAAGAATATAACCTCAACGAAGTTTTAGTTGTATTGTTGGAAACCCTTGTCGATGAACAATAGAAGCAAGCATGATAATATAAGAAGTGCCAATGTAAATTGATGCATGATATGATGAATATGTTCCAACAACTCATCGCCCATCAACAACAAGCCTAACCACAACCTCTATTTCAACCCATTATTCACCAAATCATTTATCTTGTTCAACAAACCTTCAAGCTAGACACCAAATTGTCAATTCCTAAATTTGATGGGACTCTCAAGGATGATAAACTTTATTCTTGGATAGGCAACATGGAAGATTTTTTCAAAAGCAAGTCGAACTTGACAAAGGCCAGCAAGATCCTGCTCATTAAAGTTCACATAGAGGACCAAGATCTTACATGGTGGGAGACCCACACAACACTTAGCAACCAACAACCAACCCTAAATCGATGTTTGGGAAAACTTCAAGGATGTTAGTAAGAGGTTATACCCATTAGAGTACAAATGGGTATAACCTCTTACTAGGATTCTTTGCTAGCAAAGTGGCTACAATGTCAACAAATCTCGAGGTAGTCCATGCAACAATTTATTGATATTTTCAACTAAATGTCCATCAAGCTCAAGTCAAGAAACTCCAAAGACATTATTCATGTTAAGTTCACTTCTGGGTTGTTGTTGCATTTAAGGAAGGAACTGGAGATATTCTCTATTACTTCCATAGAGCATGCCTTTTAGTGTGCTTCCAAAATAGAGTCTAAGCTACCTAAAACTAATCCTATCAATAAAAATAAGTTGATTTTCTCTCCTCAACCTCCTACAACTTCCAAGGGTCAATCCAATAGTAGTGGAAAAAACTTGGGGTCTCCTAGCACAACACTTGCTACTAGGACACAAACAAAGAGGAAGTGGTGCTCCTACCACAGAAGGTATGGGCATTCTAATGATGAGTGCAAAGTTCTCCAGGGAAAGATCACTAAGAAAGATAAGTGTCTTCTCATTGAACAACATATTTTCACATAGACAAATGCAAATGTCACCAATGCCACCTCTACAACTTTGCATTTAGTGTGGATGACCACAAATTACACAAGCGATCATGATGAAGAAGCTTTGTTTACTAAAAAAAACCATATCAAGGATTAGTTATCCTCCATCAATGTGGATAATCGTAGCCAGAAGAAAGAAGTATCCCAACAATTGTTTATCAACCTAAATATAACAACAATTCCTCATCCCAATCCATATTGGTGGGGATGGGTCAAGGAGTTTGGACAATATACCCTCATCACTTGAAATTTTTCCATCACCTTTGTTATTGGACCCTTCCATGACACAATGGAATGTGTTTTTTCACTTCTCTTAGTTTCTCTAACTTTGTTATAGGTAGGTCATACCATTTTCCAAGCATGCACAATATAATGGCTACTTCAACACATGTAGGCTACAGAAGGAAAATAAGACATACGAACTCACCTCCACTTCTCTTTCTATTGTTCCTCATGTACTTTCTAGAATACCATCTATTAAATAGATTGCTCTCAACAAATTATTATTGTTGTGCAAAGTCCACACAAATCAAGGAATGCAACAAAGGGAAGTTATCTCCCTTTGATATAAAAAGAATCATTGACTCATACGCAAATGATTTTGAAGAACCTAAGGGTTTACCTCCCCTTTGAACTATACAACATTTCATTGAGCTCATTTCCAATTCTTCCCTGCCCAACTTTCCTACATACCACACCTCACACAGCTTTTGGAGGATGGAAAAATTAGGCCTAGTACATCCCCTTGTGGATCTCCCGCATTACTGATACCCAAGAAACATTGGAAGAATGGACACTTTGCACAAATTAAAGGGTCCTCAATAAGAACATTGGTGGGAACCACGACCTCTACCTCAAATTGATGGCCTTCTTGATTGGATAAGGGATCTAAGTACTTCACCAAGTTGGATCTCACTTCAGGCTATGACTAAGTTCAAATGGAACCTATAGATGTATGGAAGACAACTTTCAAGACCAATTTTGGTCTCTATCACTGGTCGATTATGCCTTTTGGCCTCATCAATGCCCCCCCTACCTTCATTTGGATTGTTAATGCCATATTTTGTCCACATGTTACATTTTTTGTTTCTTTCTTAGATGACATTTTGGTTTTCAACAAAACTTCGTCCAATCATTCTAACATGTTTGAACAATTATGGATCTCCTCCACCAATAAAAATTGCAGGAAAAAATGAAGAAGCCATTCTTTGGGCAAACATTAATCCCATACCTTGGTTTTGTTATTTGTGAGACATGAGTTCACACAAATCCAACCAAAGTTCAAATTTTGGAGTGGCCCACACCTACCAACACTATAAATCTAAGCAGATTCTTAGAAGGCATGAGTTTATATTGGAAATTCATTGTCACTACTCCCACATTGCTTGCCCATTGAATCAAGCCAACACACATAAGACTATTCATTGGACTTATAAAGTAGAACAAGCATTTCAAAAGTTAAAAGATGTTCTTTTCTCTACACTAATTCTTTCTCTTCTCAATTTACATCAAAGTTTTGAGATCGAGATAGATGCTTCACAATATTCCATAGGTACTATTCTTTAGTAGGGAATACATCCATCAACATTCCATTCAGAGACCTTGTCCAAACAAAGCTCAACTACAACACTTGTGACAAGGAATTTTATGCATTGGTCCAATCACTCAAGCAATGACAACACTATATCCTTGCTAAGGAAACTATCTTACACATTGATTATCAAGCCCTACAAATTTTAAATTCCAAATCTAAAATTCAAGAGAAAATATGTTTAAAATGGGCTTCTTATATTCAATAGTCCCATTTAGTCATTAAATATAACAAAAGTAGCTCAAATAAAGTGGTTGATCTACTTAGTAGACCTATTGCCAAGGCTCTTGCTATCTTAGATGTTAGATGTGCAACATATGACGAATGGAAACTCTAGTATTCCAGACACCCTTACTTTGGTCCTATCATAAGCTCTCTTGAACAACCCACGGTGGTCAATCAAACAACATTTCTAGACTATACAATTAGAGATGGATTACTATACAAGTTGAATCTATTTTACATATTAGTTGGTCCAAGTTGCCTTCTTATAGTCAAGGAGGCACATTCTTCATCTTATGGGGATTTGATGTGTAGAAAAATTTCTTGCACTTGTAGATGTACTTATTTTTTCCTTCCATTCAGAAACAAGTAGAAGTATACATCAAGATATTTTCACATTATAGTCAAATCAAACCTACAAACCACGTGCTTGCATTGTATTATCCTTTCACAATTCCCTCCAGAAATCCGTAATCTATATCCATGTATTTTTTCAATGGTTTTCCTACCACCCAACACAAACATGATTGTACCATTGTAGCAATTTGTAGTGTTAGCCCCCAAGATAAGGGTAACTAAGGAGATGATGTCTCGAGGCCCTCGGGTTGAACACATGGAGTGCCAAAGCTAGATGAGGAGATAGATCCCCTCCTCTTACCACACAACACCATTGATCGACAACAACAACGCCCACCACACCAGCTTGGCCCACAGAGGACAAAAAGTATTACTTCATGAGGTAACAAGTCCGGTCTCATGGTAAGTGTCATTTTAATAATTGAAGCATTTGAATATGTTGCAAAGAGTCCTTTCTTGATTATGAGAATGTTTGTTTGGAAATTATGCATTTTTCCTCATTTCACCTTGGTGGTTGACATGTTTTCCTAGTAAGTGGGTCACCCTCGGGAAAAGGGTTTCTACTAGGGGGTCTCCTTGAAGGTTCATCATGCCATTCCTGCACATACTTCTCACTTTCCACACATCTTCCCTTTCATTTCCCCATATTTTGGGTTTTCGGGCTCATTGACCCTGAGAAGCGCTTGTACCTCATTTCATGGGAAGAAGGGGCTAAAGGCACAGAGGTGTTGTACCTGGAAAAAGATAAAGGCAATAAATTATCCTCTAGATTCTCTCCATAAGGTCCTGAGAGAAATGAAACATTTCTCCATAAAAATCAAGGACCTTTTAAAAAAATAAAACACATAATTAATTAATGTCCCGCTTGTTGAGGGAATGCATTTACGGTGTCTTTTACTTCCCTTGCACATGGCACTCAATGTGTTCCTAGCTCCAAGTTGCATAATTGTGGTGCTCTTTACTTTCCATTGCACATAACACTCAATGTTTTGGACCATAATAAATTAACGACAATAAAGGGATTAAAATGTTGGATTGCAAACAAGGATGTAGCACACCCTCCACAAAGGCACCCATAAATGAGACAATATGAGCCCTTGATATGTCAAGAACCTCATGCCCAAAAGTCATACCCCCATCCACCTCATACTCATTACATGACTTAGAGAGGGTCTTCTTGGGAAACACTCTTTGACTTGGGGCATTGATCTACCCAATAAGGAACCATGACAACCCTCCCATACCTAAATTTGGCAAATTGTATAAGGTCTTTGAGCATTTGTTTAGTTTGAAAAGGGGGGATTTGATGCACATGTTCGGGTGGTTCTTTTATTAAATATGGCTTACTTGGCATGATGCTTATGACTTGTGTACCCTTGGAGGGGCACTTATTTGTCTTTGCAAGACCTTTCCAGGTGTAAGCTTTTCCATGAAAGAATTATACCATTTTGACCTTCATGAGGGGTTAAAGACCCCAAGGATGGATGCCATACCCCACAGAATGGGTAGAGGACCCTGGAGCCATTGTACACTTGATATGTTGGATGTTTCCTTTGAAGGTACTTGGACAACACTAGGTGATGGCATCGTAGCCCCTTGGACTTATACATTTTCCTTTGGAGGCCCAGGATGTCACCTTCTAAACCTTAGCATCATGTGGAGGCTAGGGTTTAATGGGCTTGATGGTTCCAGAAGAGAGGTGATGTGTTTTGAAGAATTAAGATGCATGGCATGATACTCCAAAGGATGAGAGATGGACACGTGGCCTTTGGAGGCCCAATGACTTGCATCTAGAGGCTTAATGTCTCAATTTTTGGGCCCAACATCACCCTTCTAAGGGATTTACTTTATGTAATTTTAATTTTGGAAAATTGTAAAGGAAAATAAAGGGGGTTGGCCCTCTTTTGATTTTTTGTTGACTTTCTTATGTGTACAAATTGGTTTTAGATGACCTCATATAAATAGAGGTCATCTCACTTTCATTTTAGACATAACTCACTTGAGAATTACATAACTCTTGGCTGAAATTTTCACCCTACTTGGAAAATTCACTCTCTCTTGTCTCTTGTGCAAATGGATTCTTTACTTGCCTATTGGTTGAAGGAAGGCTAGTGACTTCTTGGAAATTGGTTGGAATATCTTGATAAGTAAGGGTTTTTCATGTTATCTATTGGATTAGGCAAGGAATTTCTGCAATTGTAAGTGTTTCTTCTTGATTTCAAGATTATTTTGTCAAACCCTTGGAGGAGTATAAAGGCATACACCTTACATCAAGGATCTATCGGTTTTTTTCATTGAAAAGGCTATTTTAAAAGGTTGCTACAAGGAGTAAAAAGGCTTACACCCCTGTAGCTTAGCCTTGCTAAGGTTTGTTTTCTCTAGGGAGTAAAAAGGCTTACACCCCTAGAAGAGTAATAAATCCTATCTCTACAACAAGAGGACTCCATTACCCAATAGATAAGACACTAATATTTGCATTGGAGATTGAATATTATTGCATTGGTAAACGTGATTTCAAGGATATTGAATTGTTCAAGTTTGGAAATAAATTTTACATTTCATAAGCTATATTGTGCCTTGAGGGCGTCTTGATTTGCCAAGTGTTTTAGTTGTTGTAACAAACATTAATCTACATCAATTAGGGCTGCAAAAAAATTTCTCTCATTCTTTTACAACTTTTCTACCACTGAAATTCACTTGCAAGTTGTCATAATTAATCTATTGTTGAAGGATTATTGTTTGGGTGGCTTACTTGTTGATTTTAGTGGTTAGAGCTTCTTGTTGTAGAATTTTTTTTTTTATAGACATAAAGCTATTATAAAACATTGTTGATAACACTTAATAACAACCCTCTCTTGCTATCAAAGTCTTGGTTTAATTATTGGAATATTGTATTCTCATTGCTAGCTTTGTTTTCCAACATCATACACTTGATTTTGATGGTTTAATTTGCAGTTGCCATAACTTCTTTATTGCTGATATATATTTCCATACTACTGTAATTTTTGGACAACAAGGTTTCTTGATTATTCCCCATTGGTTTTGAGGTTTTAATCATCATATATTGTCTTGTTTTGAGCAGGTTTAACATTTTTTTGCAAGTGCACAACCTTGGCAACCATTTATCATCTCATAATACTTTCTCTTAGAGCCTCATTCCCATACTCAACCTTTACCTATAAGGGCACTCTTCAAGTTCTTTGCTTCTCCCATTTTTGGACATTATTATGTTATAGAGTGTTATGCTTACCAAAGTAGCCAGATGGGGGTGACAACGCGTTCAAGAGATATTGAGGGGTTTTATTGGGCCTGAATTGCATCGTTCATCATATTTCATCATCAGGATCCATTCCGCACAACTTGGCTTTGGTTCCATTCCATTCCGACGATTTCAGTAATTTTGAGTTATTATGGGTCATATTTTAATTAATTTCACTAAGAAGGTCATTTTGGGCATAATACTTGGAGAAACCTCTTAGTGTAATAGCTCATCGGAACCGGGAGGAAGAGAACTACAGGATTAGATGATGATAAGTGACTTTTAGTGGTCGGAGAAGCCATAAGGACGAATAAATCACTTTTTAAAGGCAAAAAGGCCAATTAATTAATAAAGTGATTTAATTAAAGAATAATAAAAATAAAGAAAAAGTCACTTGGAGGGAAAAGGTGAACAAGGGGGATAAAATAGAGATAGGGGCCTCTATTCTCTCATGATGTTGATTATCATTTTGATGTCTGGCTTCTTTCTAGAGAGCCCATGATACTTGGGGGTTTTGAGGGTATTGACTGAACAAACCCTAGAGATCAGCTTGGTGGTGAAAGATCCCACCTTTACTGATCCAAGCTTGGCCAAGGAGGTGAAATATTCCTCCTTCACCATTCTACATCAGTTCATAACTACTTTAGCCATCATTTTGCGAAGAATGACGTATCATAGATGGTTTTCTGCAAAGAGGGTGCACCACTCAGCCAAGGGAGATTCAATTTGGTCTTAGGATGTTGGGTTTGGACCAGATCTCGATTGGGGACTCTTGGTCATCATCAGGGCGAACCTTTTGGAACTTGTGGGGGGTTTACAAACTCCATATTTATTTATTTTGATGGTTGAGCGAATTTCATGAAGGAGGGCACATTGAGGGTTTGAGATCTCATGATTTATGAGCAGATTTGTCATCTAAAGCCAGGGGATCTTCACATATGAGTTAACCATCATCATATCTACAAGTTGCAGCCATTTCCTGAAGGTTTTACATAAGCTTTTACTGTGCATATTTCAGCAGGGCGAATTTCAGCATGAGGGCACATTTCTTAGTATGGTAGAATTGATTTTGGAGCATTATATCAACCATTTTGGCCAGCCATCATTAAGGGATCCTTGAGGAGGATTAGTCTTGATATTAACTTGCATTTTGAGGGAATTACAACCCTATTTTGTAGTTGTATATTCCTTGGATTAGATCTGGAAATTATTGTGTGTTGGATAGCCAAGTGCATATTAAATAAAACAAGGATTTGAGGTACTATCTTACGGTTTTTAATAGTTATTAGCCTCTGGTTTATTTGGTTATCATTGCATGTGTTTTTATTATATATTACATGAAGAAATATGTGCCACATACATCAGAAAATACACTTAAATGAATGCTACAACCATTGCACACAAAGTGTTTGAAAAAACACCTCAACCAACCACTGCAAATAAACATAACAACCAACACAAATTCAAAACAAACACTCATTAGGAAGGGTTTTAGGTGTTGCATGTTATGTGTTTGACATAAAATTCATCCCTTAAACTTGAGTTAATTGGGACAACAAGTGTTGAAGTGTTTTCAAGGGAGTTGGGAGCTTATATGCCAAGTTTTTGACGAAATTCCTCAACCACAGAGATCTAATTTTTACATCAGATTTGGTTGGGAACATTATAGGGGACATCTATTGAGGTGACAATGATAGGTGTTCCCAATTGTGTCACACACTTGTGGCTTGGGTTGGGCTTTTCCCAAACTACAAACTGTGTGATAACATGTAGAATCTTAGAGATGACACTTTTCATCCTTTGCCACAATACTATTGTTCACCTTAAGTTGTTGAGCTCTTCTTTCATCATGTAAGGATCCATTACCTTTGACCATTGTTTCTGATCATGACTTTAGATTTCTCAGTTACTTTTGGAAATATTTATGGAAGCTCTTAGGCTATTAACTATGCTTTTCTACCTCTTTCCATCCCCAAATACATGGTCAAATCAAGGTAATTAATCTTATCTTGGTTCATGCTCTCCATATATATTATCAAAAAAATAAGTAATGGGAACAATAACTCCATATATTGCAACATAGTTACAATAAGGCCACCCATATCTCTATTGATCATTTCCCCATTTGAGGTTTGTTTTTGGTCTTCACCTCTTTCCCATGACAATGATCTTGATACTCTTCTAGATCCATCCACATCCCTCCAGTAGAAGGAGCAAGATAAAACTTATTCTTTTGTGTTGAATTTGGATAAGACCACCGCAACATTCAAGACATCCTCAATCAAACATAGGCCAAGTATAAGACACTTCATGATTGACATCAAATTGCTCCAAATTTTCAAGTTGATGAACAAGTTTGGTTTGCATTTGGATAAATAGTGCTTCAAAAATCAACAACATCAATTTAATCGTATTGTCCTTACGCCATCATCCAACAAATGGGTCTTAATGCCTTCAAGTTGGACCTCCCACCTCAACTTGGCATCCATGATGTGGTGAATTTCAACTAATTGAGTTGTATGTACCACCTTGCCTGGAAGTCTCTATTCTAGTGACACGTCCAATGGACACAATTCTATATTTTAAGCTCTACCTTCTTTAATATACAACTCTTGATGTCCACACCATATCCATTAGGCATCGTCAAATTACCACTTACTTGGTGGGTTGAAAATGCATTTTCCTACTTAATCCAAGTGGTTGTCCCAATGAACATTTGGCTAACAATTTACCCATCTTCAATTGAAATCAAGGAAAATTTCCTCTCAACAAGGAGGAATTGATGAGACTTCATCTATTGGACATGTATCATATTGTACTTTTCTATTTTGTACGTTATCCTTATCCCTTTTAGGTGACAACCTAAATTGATTTCTCACCCACTTTATTGTATTTTATTGGAGACAAGGTCAAACCTAATTACCCTCCCATAATTTTTTACTCTTTATATAGTAATAAAAATGTGTGTACATCATGTGTGCAATTATGGAATGTCTTCTAATAATTGCATGCTTATTCTCGTTAATGTTATTTTGTGTGTGAGTATTCATATTGTTGGTATCGTACTCATATCAAGGATTGAGAAAAATCTGAGTCACTAAGATTATAGAATAGAGGGACCTAAGAATGAAAATATTAATGAAATATAATTGATGAAGAATCTAGTTGAGCAAAGAAGACATTGGAATTTGTATCATTTGTATCAATAATGCAATGCAAGTTTGTTTGAGTTGTTTACATGAGAGATCAAACTATTGATTGCATTTGAGATTTTCATTTCCTATCTTTTAACTCATATGTTTTAGATTTGAGACTTTCATTGTTGGTAATGTACTCATATTAGGGATTGAGAAAAATCTAAGTCACTAAGAATATAGAATAAATGGGTTTGAGAATGGGAATATTGATGAATTAGAATTCATGAAGAGTCTAGTTAAGAAGATAAGATATTGAAATTTGTATAATTTGTATTAGTGATGTAATGCAAGTTTGGTTGAGCTCTTTGCGTGAAAGATCAAACTATGGATTGCATTTGAAATTTTCAGTACCTATCTTGTAACTTGTATGTTTTAGATTTGAGGAGAAGAGAGAAGTTCCACACAATGTACTACATTAATGACTCTCAAAGCAAGTTGGCTCTACAATTGTGTAGGGATCCAAGTGAGTTGAGCTCTGAGTGTTTGGAAAAATTCAAGCTGAGTAACCCTAAAAGGCGAAGATTGATTTTGGTAGAACAATCCTATAGAGTATGTCAGATTGTCGTTAACAAAGAGTTACAAGCATTGATAAGGTGAATTAAGGAATTGGAAAAAGGACAAAATGGAAAAGTATAAATCGACCCCGAATTAACTCAAATGAATAAGAAGTACATTGTAACAAACCAATGAGTCATAAGATGTAACCATCATTAGAAAATGGATGAATTCATAAGTTTAAATACAAAAATATATTTAATAAATGTTGAATGAAGGGTTGAATACAATGAGACCTCTTTATATGGTGTAACCTTTATAAGATTATGATGAATAGATGTAACCTTTAATGAACCTAATTAATAATAATGTTAATTAGTATTAATTGGGTATTATAGTTAGGTATATTACAAGTCATCTCCTCCAAAAATGCTTTGAACTCAAAGAATAAATACGTATTAATGTTAGACTTCAAAACTTCTTCCATGAATCAATAATAGGTCATATTCTTCATCTAATATATAAGGACTTTTGTTCATCACAAAGATAGAAAATTATATTTATTGAGTGAGAAGAATGTTGTACATGCAACAAGGGCTTGACTCATCTTTTAATGTATTTTCTTGGACTTTAATTTTATAGTCTCTTTGATCCTCATTGAAGGTCTCTTCAATTATTTGGAAATCATCATTGATTTGAGATGAAGCGTCCCAAACTTTGTCAATGTCTATGGCTCTTATCAATGTATCTTCCTTTTATAAGGAAGTGAACTTCAATTTCATCATTAACGTTGAAATTTGTCTCAATTACTTAAGAATTGGCATGCTCGTCAATGCCTTTTTTAATATAAGCTTGTATTTTATCTAATGAAAATTCAATTTTGGTTAAAGACTCTTGAATGTGTAGGAGTTCTATTGTCAAATATGGTCTCAATGTTTTTGCACATTATCTAACAACATTTGCAACTAGTGCATGAGAAACAAGTGAAACCTCTTGATCTTCTCTTTCCAAGCTAGTAAAATAAAACATATAATAGTTGTTGTGATATTTCATCACTCTGATCCAAAACCGAAGTCATAAACATTTGCATTGAGGTGAAAATATTTTCACTGCAATTCTCACTAGTAGTGAGAAGGAAACATATAAACATTTAAAGAAAGAAAGCATCACACTTGAAGTCGAGCATGAGAATGCATAACCTAACTCTTGTAACACTTGCTAGAATTCTCACTATCCTTTGAAATGAGTGTATGCTCATCTAATCTAGCCCCTAAAAACTTCCAATAATGAATCAAAATATTTCCTTCATTAAATCATCACCATAAGGTGTTTCAAGTGCTCTTATTCTAGTGATTTCACTAATACAATTAACAACAATGATGTCGACATCATGGTTTTTATGCCTTAAAAGAAATACAAACTTGCATCGAGGCAAGTATCCAAGATGTTTCCTAGCGTAAAAATGTTTCTATACAAGTTCATTCTCATCCATCTTTGCATGAATTTTTATTCAGGCTTTTTAAAATTTAAAAGGTAACCCCCCCCCCATATATGATGATGATGATTGTTACCATCCACCGAGACCAATTTTGGTTAGATTGTTTTATTTTTTTTTGTAACATTCATGTTTTTGATCCCCAAATTAGCGATGTATATTTCAAATACGATATGATATTGATGATTATTGTTACCATCCTCTAAGACCAACTTTGGTTAGGAATTAATTATTTTATTTGTAACATCTATGTTTTTAATCCCCAAATTAGTGATGCATATTGTAAATACGATGTATGGCCCTGGGCCAAACAATGTACATTGAAAAATAATAAAATAAAATGCATCTCTGGTTGCAGACGGACATGAGCAAAGTCATGGGAGCTAAGTTTCCGCAAGAGAGGGGGTCCAAAAGGGGGGATTATACATGTCTATTAATCCCAAGCCACCTTTCTCAATCATTTAGTATGAACTTTCTATTTTCCCTTTTGAGTGTTAACGGCCTAACCATTGAATACTTGTAAGAGGGTTGGTGTGAAAATCCACCTCACATAGTTATTGAGAGAATGGGGCTAAATACAATCAACATTGGGGAATGTGAGAGACAACTTGCATGGATAAAAAGAATTTCGAATGGGAAAATATTGTTATTTTCATAGCTTGAGGGAAAAGAGAGAAAGAGAGTTATGAGTCTTAAAGCTTGAAGGAAACGATAGTGGGCATGTAAGACAACTTGTTGGAGCTGCAATTTCATGGAAAATTAAGTTGTAGACCTATGAGTAAGATTTTGTGCAAGATATTATCAAAGCGAGTAAGTGAGTTGTTGCTGTGAGAAATTTTCATTGTAGTTGTACATTTTGGGAGTCCCCAATAGATAGATTTACCGGCCAACCTGTGTTAGAGCCTTGAAGGAAAGTGAGATAGCTTGAGGGATTGCATGGAAAATAAGGGGAACTCGTTCCTTGGGTTGTGAAGGTTGAGGGGAAAGAGAGATCGTGGATTGGAATGGACAGATGAATTAGCTTGTTGTGAGGATAAAATAGTTAGCCTTAGGAACCACCTTCTTATGGATTCATAGCCCCAGCTTGGGGGTGACTTGTTGTTGAGAACTAGAGCAACAAGTCTACAGTTGGTTGGAACATCTGTTCTCTGCAGTTGGTTGCCTGTTATCCCCGATATCTAGGGATAACTAGGAGATCATGTCTCGAGGCCCACATGGTCCTAGACATGGAGTACGAGAGTAGATTGACTTGAGCATGGCCCTTGAGGGCCCATCTTTTCTTTTTCTCAGCCAGACTTGTCCTGTCAGCAGTACCAGCCTCCATCACTACCGGCCTGGACTTGCATCAGAAAGGACTCTTGCTCCATGAGGTAATTGGTCTGAGGTATCATGGTATGTGTCATATTTGATCATTACAACCTTCTTATGTATGCATTAGGTTCCTTTCACTTCGGATGACTGCTTGGATCTTACACTAATCCTCTTGACCATTGTTGGGGTGATTGCTGGGCAACTTAGCAAACCGATATTCATGGGTTTTGGTTAGCCACCAAGGGGGGTTTGCAGAACCATCGTCCGCTCCCCTCATATTATCACTTTTACACCTTAAAACCCCGCTCATCCATCCCATTCCCCTAGTCTGGCCATTAGGATGACCATTCAGGGTACATCTTGTCTTGTGGGAAGAAGGGGCTAAAGGCCCAGGGGGTAAAAGCAGCTGGTAAAAGATAAAATCCATAGGAAAATAAAACCTAGAGATGCTTCGCCCAGGGGATCCTCGAGA
>ML809194.1:167925-202698 GCA_009831015.1 Picea engelmannii
TAGCTGACGTCACATGCTTTTATCTCTTGTTTTGCATACAACGTTGTGACATTTGTCATTCATTGTGATAGACTTTGAGTCATTGATTGCATCTTTAAGCCTATTTGACCAAACGTTCTACTCATTGTCTTTCTTTGACCTAAATATTAAAGCTTGACGCCACATCATTGCAGCAAATATATATATGACGCAGCAACATTATATGTATGAGTTAATTTGACATAATTATTGCATTGAGAATTAATACAAGGTTTTAATTATGAACATTGAATGCTCATTATCTCTTATGCTTTATTGAAGGAGTGATATAAATCATTTGACTTTGTTTAGCAATCATTGACTTCATCAATAATTGCATTTGATCACTTGCTCATATATATTAAAGGATAGTCATTGATATTATGAAGTACTAACCCACTGCAAGCTCATATTCTAGTCTTCTTTGTCTTGTCTCGCAAACAGGTGCATCTTCAGTGGATCTTTCTCCTTGACTATCTCATTTGGGCAGCAATCTGTGAAAGGGAACTTCTTTGACTTGGTCCATTACCCTTTATCCCTTCATTAACCCAGATTGCTTAGGGACGTCTCCCTTGGACTAGCCCTCCTAAATAGAAAGAGCCCCCCATCGAGGTGACAGTGGGTGGGGAAGCTCCTGTTACGCCGGTTTTAAGCCTTGACTCAAGCTATCTAAACCCTTCCTACAAACCGTGTGATAACATTGCCTATTTGTTAATAAGATAAGTTCTCATATTCACTATGTTTATTTCTATTAAATGTTGAGTTTAATTGCTATGCATTTCACTCTGCATTTATCTTATTTACTGTTACCTATTGTGGGTAAATGTTGCATTTTAATCTATCTATTATATGTTTGAATTTTGTTGTGCATGCTTAAATAATATGCATTCATGAATTTAAAACTGTTGTTAGTTGCATGAGTTTATATGACATGCTACTTGCACGTTTTTCTGCATTTGGAGCAATATGTTAGTCAATTTAGATGTAACATGACTCAACGTGGGAGTTGGGTTTGTTACAGAGTGGTATCAAATATTTTGGTTCAACATTGAACATGTATGGGCTAAAGACTAGCATAGGTTTAAAAAGTTGTTGTTGCAGAGTATCAGTCTATGTTGAATTTGCGGAAAACAATGAATTTAGAGTGAAAATTCCCAAATTCTGGGAAAATATGCATGTTATTTGGAAAGGGATGTCAAATTCATAGTCTCGAGGCCAGGTTTGGCCATGGGAAGCTAAGTCCAAAGCTCCCATGGTGAAAAAGAAAAGAACATTTTTGACCAATTTTTTTTTTGGAAAAATTATAAAATTTTCGAAAATTATAATTTTGGGGGATTTTTGAAAAATTATGTACATATGATGACATGGACCGTACCCATGGAGTGGACTAACAAGTTGCACAATAGCAATGCTAGGGTGGTAAAAGGCAGGGTTCACAACATGAAATTTTTTGAATCAACGACTAAGATTGTGTTTGATCTTGAGATCAACGATCCAAATTCACCCTGAATGTAGATGAAAACTTCTAAGAAAATTCAAGTTCACCGAAGAAAAGATTCCAAGTAGCCAGGGAAGAAATATAGGGTTTGATGAAGTGAGAAAAAATTAGGTTGTTGAAGAAGAACTTCTGAACTCGCCAAAAACACAAAATTTTGAATCTGTTGATGAGAATTTTTTCGAAACTCGCTGAAAAAGAGATTTTTTTCGGAGTTTGTTGAAAAAGAATCTTTTTGGAACTCGACGAAAAAGAGAAGTTTTTCAGAGTTTTCCAAAAAAGGGATGTCGAATTCATAGTCTCGAGGCCAGTTTTGGCCATGGGAAGCTAAGTCCAAAGCTCCCATGGTGAAAAAGAAAAGAACATTTTTGACCAATTTTTCTTTTGGAAAAATTATAAAATTTTCGAAAATTATAATTTTGGGTGATTTTTGAAAAATTATGTACATATGATGACATGGGTCGTACCCGTGAAGTGGAATAACAAGTTGCACAATAGAAATGCTAGGCTGGTAAAAGGCAGGGTTCACAACATGAAATTTTTTTAATCAATGACTAAGATTGTGTTTGATCTTGAGATCAACGATTCAAATTCACCCTGAATGTAGATGAAAACTTCTAAGAAAATCCAAGTTCGCCGAAGAAAAGATTCCAAGTTGCCAGGGAAGAAATATAGGGTTTGACGAAGTGATAAAAATTTAGGTTGTTGAAGAAGAACTTCTGAACTCGTCGAAAACACAAAATTTTGAATCTGTTGATGAGAATTTTTTCGAAACTCGCTGAAAAAAGAGATTTTTTTCAGAGTTCGTTGATAAAGAATCTTTTTGGAACTCGACAAAAAAGAGAATTTTTTCGGAGTTTTCCAAAAAAGAATTTTTTCATAACTCATCGAAAAAGAGAAGTGTTTTGGAGTTCACCGGAAAAAAAAAAATGGAACTCGTCGAAGCAAAGACTTTTTTCAAAGTTCACCAAAAAATGAAGTTTTTCCAAGATCGTCGACGAACGTTTTTTGGAGATCATTGAAAAAGACATTTTTCAAAGTTCACCAAAAAAGAGGGTTTTTGGAGTTCACCGAAAAGACTAAAACCATTTTCAAGGTTGTTGAAGTGCATTCTATATGTTGTCGATGGAAAATAATTTTTTGAACCGCCGAAGCAAGTATTTTTCAATCTACTGAAAGACGAATTTCAGGGTTTGTCGATAGAAGGATTTTTTTGACCGCCTACAGAAGGATTTTGGTGACCACCAATAGGAGAAATTCCACATAACCAATGGAAGAAATATTTGGATCGTCGATGGAAGAAAATCGGTAATCGTCGATAGAAGAATTCTTTAACTTGCCGATAGAAGAATTATTTAGCTCATCGATGAGGATGGTGACACAGATGTATTAGGGGATTTCAAGTGGACATCAGTAGCCATATGTCATGCCATGTCAACCAGATTGCCACATTAGTAAGATGGTTTTTATTAAAAAAGAAAAATTTGGAGCCAATTTTTTTTTTTGGCCATAGCATGAGTAGATTAACTCGGAATCCAATAAAATTTAAAGGGTATGTCCATAGTGAGAAATCCTACGAAAGTGTCAGTAAGGGACACTCGCCATTTTTGCTTAAATTTTTCATATCATACAAATTAATGGTTTTTAAAGAACTGGGTGTTTCTCTTTGATAGAGACCTGTTATTGATAAAAACAAAATTATAATGAATTCAAAAGTCATACATGACGATACTTACTTGGGATTTTGGCATAATTCCAAAGGGTTTGGAATGGAGGTGCAAAAACTAGCTTAAAACCACTATTCTTAGACACTTTTTGGGGATTTTTGAAATCTTCAAAGGAGGAAAAGGGACCCTAGATCACAAATATAGAAAATTTTATTCAATCAACATTTTACCTCCTTAACAATCTAGACAACTTTGTATTCAAGTAGTTTTTCCTAGTTTTGTTATGTTTGGGAGATAGTCAGTTTTGGCTAAAAATTCCAAGTATGGAGAAAAAGTAAAAAGTGTAAAGTCCTCACTTCCATATTTATACAGAATTTGATTGGAGCATTAGATTCAAAATCTAAAAATAAATATGTAATCACAATCATAAATCCTACCTGCACACGATATAAAAGTTTTCTTGATTCCTGATAGATTTTCTTTTACATGTGGTAGAAAATGGCCTCTCATCTAAATTGCACCAATGAGAACATGACAATTGAGTGGAAATAAGAAAATTTAGAATGTTATAACTTTTAGCTTAGAACACAGAATGATGCATGAGTACAGTTGTTGGAAATTCGATTAAGAGGAGAATGTATTTAAATAATCAGAATCTTATTCAATGCATCTGTACTTTTCATAAATTCAAGTAAAGAATGGCATGTAGCATAATTAATCAAACATGTTACAATATGCATAAGTCTAACAATAATTGTTGCATGCACATTTTTGCAGAATTAGAGGTACAAACAAAACATAATTGGTTTATATACGAGGACTAGAAATATGGAAGATGCTCGGGGATCTTACATGCATGGGGATGAGATTAAAGGTTTACATATCAGCCTCAGAAATGTAGATACCAAGTCCAATGGACATAGAAGCAGAGTGGATCTTATGGAGTTGGTTGAGACTATGAGAAGCTTGCAGAAAGAAGTGCAGAGCTACAAAGTAGACAATTAAAGGTTGATAAGAGCTCAGGAGGAGCATAATAAATTAATACTCCAATGCCACAAAGTTTGAATATGTTGCACATGCAAGCCAATAAATATTATGGCACAAGACAAGCAGTTAGTGTAAGACATGCAACAACATCCAGATCTTGTGATAGGAAGGATGACCCCAGGGGATCTAGGCACTCAAGGAGTATTAGTAGACATCGTTATTCACCAAGACACTCAACCAAAAGAGCACATGCATGTTCAAAATTAGACAACAACCTGGCAAGTGTGTCCCCTATTAGACATCAGAGGAGGAGGCCTAAGTTAGATATTTTGCAAGGAGAGCTCATAAATCTCAAGCCACCACCATTTGATGGAAAGCATAGAAAGGATGAAGGTGTTGAAGCCTAGTTGTTGGGCATGAGTAAATATTTCTAGTTGCATAATTGCTCATCAAACCTATAGGCAATTATTTCCATATATCATCTTCAGGGGAAGCCTTTCATGTGGTGGGACCAACTAAAGTAGGTCAAGCATCTTAATGAGAAAACAATTTCGTGGAAGTAGTTTAATAAATATTTCCAATAACAGTACTTGTTAGAGCATCATTGTAACAGGAAGATGAAAGAATTCTTTGAACTCAAGCTAGGAAACATGACTATGGAGAAGTATGAGAAGAAATTCCTGGAGCTTTTGCGATTCATGGACCTCATCAACGATCAGAAGGTGGAAATCCATAGGTTCTTGAGTGGGTTGCCACCATTTTACAAAGATAAAATCCAATTTGATGAACCTAAGACTTTGGAAGAAGCCATGAAGAAGGCCAAGTATTTGAATGAGCATAACAAGGAAAAACCATCTTTTCAAAATGCCTAGGATGATAAGAAGAGAGGAAATATGGTTAAGAGAAAGAAATGATTCAACCTGCCTTTTATTGGAAACATCTCCCAAGAACATTACAAAGGAAAACCAACATAAGGTGAACATAAAATGACAGATTCCTTAGGGAAGAGGCCAAGACAACAACCCATAAAGAAGTGTTAGGGATGTGAAGGAGACCACTTGTATAAGGATTGTCCTCACAAGGGAGATATGATGAGGATTATGCATAACATCCAGGAAGTTATAAAGTGGATGATATGGGCAGGAGCATGCCAAGGATTTATGCAGTCTTGAACAATAGACAAGTAGACTACCAATCTCACACGATAACAATGTGAACTCCCTAATCACATTAGCTTATTTGCAAGGTGTTGCCCCTCATATTAGCATGAGTGGTAAATTGTGATTATTATCACATGACCGATTTTGTAGGGGTAATTTACAAGAATGATAATGGACTAGAAATACTCACCCTTTTTTGCTTGGAGATGGTACATCTTATTTAGGCATATCTATGGTTGTGGATCCTTTTACCTCATCTTGGTAATTCATGGATATTACAAGATTGATTCAATGGTTCATATGTTGGCTTACCTTGATTCATAATTACATTTGATGCTTAGTGTGACATGCTCTTTGATACTTTAATATTGGTGGCTGATGTTATTCATGATTAGCTTAATCTAACACTTACGTAACTAAAGATAAAAAAAAAATAACATGATATAATCATAATTCATAATTACATGTTTCTTACTTAACTCCATTTTTCATAATTACATGTTTCTCACTCAACTCCATTTTTCCATTTTTCTTAACTCCATTTTTCTTGGCTTATCATGATGTTTACTACAAAATCATGATGCAAAACCTATACACTCCCATTTGACTGCATATATAAGTGGGTAGCTTTGTTTTAAAGGGCCACCCCCTTTTTCATGATGAAGATAATTTATTATGGTAATGATAGGGACCACCCTCTTCATCACTTAATAATATTAATCCATCCGCTTTGGTAAAACGACCATGCCATGAAGTATGCGCTTCAAAGGGGCCGCCCCCTTATCTTATACGATGGCTCACCCTATGGCAATATATGGTTAAGTTTGTTTATAAACCATGAGCGCCCTTTCTCATAAAGTGAGGGGGGCGATACATTTACACATGGGGCCGTCCCCTTTGTTTTCAATTTTATATATGGTAGAGGTCGATGCAAGTGTGGTTTTCGTTGGCAATGCTTAAAATTGAAACTTTTTTTAGTCCTTTCAAGGTGTTAAAACCTGTTTTAAAAGGGTAAATCAAAAAACAACTTCCAAAACAAATATAAATTTTTGAAATCACTTATCATTTATGAAGGATAATAAATATTATAAAATATTAAAAGAAGTGTTGGATTGTAAATAGTCGATCAATGTTCTCACTTCCAATGCTTGGTTGGTCTATGAGCATCGGTAGATCATGCAATACTTGCCTTTAGCATTTAAAAACTAAAATAATCTCTATTTTACTTGGCTCTTATATAATCCCTAATATGGTGTACCATTCCACAACATTAAATCCATCACAAAGGTCACACCTAGATAAATATCCTACCACTGTATTGGTGTATGCACTATTTT
Organism: Picea engelmannii; assembly: GCA_009831015.1. Classification (NCBI taxonomy): domain Eukaryota; kingdom Viridiplantae; phylum Streptophyta; class Pinopsida; order Pinales; family Pinaceae; genus Picea; species Picea engelmannii. Next base: position 174,590 of record ML809194.1, read on the forward strand.
ATGTGTCACTTCATAAAAGTTTCTCAATGAAGCTTAAACACCTTGTCTTTGTGAATCCCCACTTGAATTCATGTGTTATGAACATTGCCATTTTTTGTCAATATGGGTACTAACATCACATTTAGTTTACCTACTTCATGTTTTTGAATCTTACACTCACCATAATGCCATTTTCTTTGTTATATTTGCCTCCGACACTCGCCATACTGTCATTTGCTTTGTTATATTTTCTTCCACTCTTGGCTCTATTGAAAACCAAAACAACTAATCATAGGTTATGGATGTAAATTGTAATGATATTGGGAGCTTATTAATAAGGGTAATTACAAATGAGTAGTTGAATGTCAATTTTGAAGAGCAAACAACAGACATTAACATTGAGCAAATCCAACGAAAATAGGTCATCTATCTTTTTGCATGTTCACATATTCCATCTCACTAATAGTATTGAACATGTTTATTCATAGTTATTTTATTGCATTCATAATGCTATGTCTTTGCATGTTAAAATTCATGACATGGTTATAGCTTTGGTATCTAATATGATTATTGTTTCGGCACATGAGCATGCCTTTCAACCATTTAGTATGTAATCCATGGCATCCCCACTAATATAATAGATAATGGGAACACAACACATAACTAAGAATTGAATGTAAATATCTCAACAATCCATGAATCTTGTACACGTTTGGTTCGACTCATCATAAAGATAATGTATAGTTTTTTCTTTGTTTTACATAAAAAAAAATTAATGATTTGTTTGGGATTAAAAATTCTACTAAGCTCAATGAAATTTTCTGACTTATATGTTCTTGATTAAGTTTAGATATGAACTTGTTAATGTTTAAGCCATTATTATAGTTCTTTGCATTTCAATAGATAACAACAACATAAGACAAGATCATTGATAAATACACAATCACAAGAGACACAACATTTATCCTAGGAAACCCTCTACGGGAAGAAAACCCAACAAAACTTCCTTCTTATAGATAGTCAATACAATGCCAAGAGATAACTCAAACAAGTACAAAATGTCATCTCCCAAAGATGCGCTTCTCTCTCTCTCTCTCTCTCTCTCTCTTCTCCAACTACAACTCCAAAACTTGTCTCTCAATGAACAAGTGAGTGTGTGTCTAAGTGAGGCGCTAGCCTCTTTACTTATACAAGACTGGCACGTGTGGGAGTGCCCTTTCACTGGCAGGGCCGACTTCTTTTCCTGGGTGGTTATAACCACCTTTATTATATTCCGAGGCCTCTTTGATATATTTTGGGGCCGACTTCTCTTTCTTCCTATTACAATTACATTATGACCAATCCGCAAAAGGGGATTTGGTCCTTTTACAATAGCCGACATGATCAATCCACAATGGGGATTGATCTAATGAATAATATATCAAATAACAATAAGAATACACTTTGCAGTTACATTATTTCAACACTCCCCCTTAACAAGAAGGGTATTCTACGACAACATTAGACGAGAGAGAGGCCTTTATCATCAACAACATCAGGAGGAAAACATCATCAATATCATCTTGGAACACTGACTGGCATATCTATAAATCATTGAAAGTTTTCTTCATCGGCAACATTGTCATTCTCAAAGGAATGCAATCATCATCTGCATCAATATGTATTAGTATAAAACTGATACATCATCATCATCACAGCACGAGGCTGGCTCATCATAATACAGGACTGGCTTTACGTCATAGCTGTTAAGCTGGAAGCTCGGTACTCGTCTTGCTTTACGTCACAACAATCAAGCTGGAAGCAAGATACTGGACTAGCTTTACGTCACAACTTCTCAAGCTGGAAGCACAGTACTAGTCTCATCTCAATGTCTTGCTTTACGTCACAGCACTCAAGCTGGAAGCAAGATACTAGACTAGCTTTATGTCACAACTATCAAGCTGGAAGCACAATACTAGTCTCATCTCATCGTCTTGCTTTACGTCACAACACTCAAGCTGGAAGCAAGATACTAGAGTGGCTTTACGTCACAACTATCAAGCTGGAAGCACATTACTAGTCTCATCTCAGTGTCTTTCTTTACGTCACAGCACTCAAGCTGGAAGCAAGATACTAGATTGGCTTTACGTCACAGCTATCAAGCTGAAAGCACAGTACTAGTCTCATATCAATGTCTTGCTTTACGTCACAGCACTCAAGCTGGAAGCAAGATACTAGACTGGCTTTACGTCACAACTTCTCAAGCTAGAAGCACAGTACTAGTCTCATCACATTGTCTTGCTTTAAGTCACAACCATCAGGTTGGAAGCAAGATACTAGACTGGCTTTACGTCACAGTTGTCAAGCCGGAAACACAGTACTAGTCTCATCATATCTTCTTGCTTTACGTCATAGCACTGAAGCTGGAAGCAAGAGATGTCTCATCACATCAACTACTCCCACTTTCGAGGAAGGTACTTTCAGACTATACCAAGCTTATCTCGAAAGTGCTCAAACTTTACACGAGATAGAGGCTTGGTCAACACATCAACAACCTGTTCATCCATGCTAACGTACTGGAGCTTTAAGGCTCCTCTCTACACCATGTCACGGATGTAATGATAACGAATATCTATGTGCTTCGAGTTGTCATGGAATACATGATTCTCTGTCATCTTTATGCAGCTTTGGTTGTCACATAGGACCATGGTTGCTTCCATCTCTAGGTCAAATAGTTTGGTCAACAACTTTCAAAGCCATATAGCTTCGCAGTTGGCAGAACATGCAGCAATGTATTCTGCTTCCACTGTGCTGAGAGCAATGTTGGATTTCTTCGTACTCTGTCATGAGATCATGGTTGATCCCAAACTGAAATAACATCCTGAAGTGCTTTTTCTGTCAGAAACACTTCCTACCCAATTTGAATTAGTGTACCCACTCAATGTGAAATCATGATCTCCATCATAATTGAGACCACAATCTAATGTACCCTTAAGGTACCTCATCACATGTTTTGCAGCCACAAGGTGAACATGTCTGGGTTCTACCAGAAACTGACTCAAGGTGTTCATGGAAAAACAAATGTCTGGTCTGGTGTTCGTTAGGTACATCAACGATCCAATAATCTGTCTATACAGTGTGGCATCAATCAATTTTGACGAAGTATCGACCAACAGCTTCAACTTCGTTTCCATGGGTGTATTCATGGGTTTGCACTTTAACATGTCGAATCTCTTCAATATTTCGACTTCATACTTCCCTTGGTTAAGGAAGATCTTCTTTGGACTCTTCCATACCTCAAGACCTAAGAAATAGTGCATTAGACCAAAGTCTTTCATCTCAAATTCTGAAGCGAGTCTCTTCTTACATTCAGTGATGAGCTTTTCTTCTCTAGTTAAGAATAAGTCATCCACATATAGCAATAGTATCACTGTCTCATTGTTCATAACCTTGAAGTAGAGGTTGGAATCTTCTTTACTCTTGATAAATCCCAAGCTCATCAGGAAACTGTCTATCTGGCCATACCAAGCTCTAGGAGCTTGCTTCAATCCATACAATGCTTTCTTCATTCTGCAGACATGAGACTTCTTGTCTTCAACTTCAAATCCTTGAGGTTGTTCTATATACACTTCCTCTTCGATAACACCATTTAAGAAATCTATCTTTACGTCCATCTGGTGTAACTTCCACTTCATCTTAGATGCAAGGGCTATGATGGTTTTGATCGAAGTGTATCTGGCTACAGGAGTGAATGTCTCTTCATAGTCAATGCCTTCTTTTTTAGAAAAGCCACGAGCTACAAATCTTTCTTTATATTTCTCAATACTTCCATCAACAGGATGTTTTATTTTAAAGAGCCATTTGGACGATACCACATCCTTGCTATTCAGTCTGGGAACTATTTCCCATACATCGTTCTTTATTATGGATTGGTATTATTCTGTCATGGCATCTACCCATTCTTTCTTCTGAATGGCTTCTTCAAAGCAGGTAGGCTCCTTTTCTAGGAGATCACATATCAAAGCCATATAACTGGAGAATGGCTTAGGTCTCTTCACATGTCTCGTGATTCCTTCAGGAACACCATACTTCTCTCCATCTTGAATAATCTCTCTAGCCCAAGCTGGCTTTCTTTTATGGAGGATCGTCATCTGAGGAGGTTCTTGAAACTCTGATACGTCATGATCTTCTAGAATTTCCTCATCAGGGGAAGTTAAGACTTCCCTCACTAGTTCAGCAGCTCTGGGAACCTCCCTCACTGATTCTGCAGCTCTGGGGATTACGGGTTCCTCTTCATATACCTCTTCAAGCTAGCATTTTATCGATTTCTTGAGCATTGCATCTTCATCAAAGGTCACATCCCTGTTGATCTCAATGTGGCGGTGACCTAGTATATAGATCCTGAAGGCCTTGGAGACCTCACAGTATCCCACAAATATTCCCTTCTTTCCTGAGGGTTCCAACTTGTTTCTTTTCTCTTTTGGTATATGTATAAATACTGGGAAACCAAATATTTTGAGATGGCTTACCTCTGGCTTCTTTCCAGTGAACATCTCTTCCGGGGTCTTGAACCCAAGTGCACTATGGGACAAACGGTTTTGCACATATACGACTGTCATTGCTACTTCTGCCCATAAGCACATAGGAAGATCTTGATCGTGGATCATGGTCTTCACGACTTCCATTATCGTTCTGTTCTTTCTTTCAACCACACCATTTTGTTGAGGATTATAGGGAGTAGTGAGTTCCCTCTTGATCCCAACATCTTTGCATAAGTTCACGAACTTTGTATTCTCCTCCATTATTTGACCTGAGTATCTTAATCTTTCTTTCAAAAGATTCTCTATCAAGGCTTTGAATTCCTTGAACTTGCTGAACACTTCATCTTTAGATTTCAAAAAATACAACCAGGTTTTACGAGAATAATCATCAATGAATTATACATAGTATACATACCCACTCATGGAGGACGATGGCATTGGGCCACACACATCTGAATGGATGAGTTCTAGGACTCCTTCTGCTTTGATGTCTCTCTTCGGAAAAGGGTTCTTGATGTTCTTCCCTTGTGCACATCCATTGCATATGCCTTCATGGTCAACCTTGAGTTCTGGTAAACCTGTGACCGCTTTGCATATGTATGGTAGCACCTTGTAGTTAATGTGAGCTAATATTTTATGCCAAAGTTCACATGGATTCTCAATGGCGTGGGTCATGGAAGCTTCTGAGTGACCCTTTGGCTTATGCAAGCCACCTTCTTCTTTTCCAATGATGATTGCTTCATTTATGGTCTCTCCTTTAACACGTTGCCTTCTGCAACCTTCACTATAGCTTCCTCAGGGTTATTACCTGTGACTTGGAGCAAGGTCAACAAAACAATAAGCAAGAATAATATCCTTTTGATAATATAAAGAAATAGCACGAACAATCATCACAGTAGTTCCTTTAGAGCTATCGCTTGTAATTTGTCTAAAGCAAAGATTAAAGGTAAGGAATACAATACGAAATGAGGTCAACACTCTCATAGTGTTGTGATCAAACATTCCTCCATGGCAACCTAGAACTAACACACGAGATTCTTCCTAGAGGAGGTCTTAGTTGTATCAGACAAATGCTTACGTTAAGCATTTACCTCTATATGCTCACATGCTATCAAGTATGATACTTTACAAAGAATGCTATCTCAACTATAGTCATCAACTTGTCATGTGTACCTTTGAATCTTATTAACTTGATTAATCAAACCTGGAGCCTTGTCCTCAGGAATGAGTGCTTTCTTTTCTTCCGAGTCTCCTTCACTCAAGATGACGAGTGTTTTCTTCAACCTGTCTTTTGTACTAAGACAATATGTTATCTTAACAGAAGGTTGGGTTAGAGGATAAGCTCTATGATCTCAACTTTTAATCCATCTAATACCTTGACTCAGAAAAGGTTAGAATGATGGTCATAGCTACAACATGCAACATTGATCAATATAACAAATGGATGCATATCAGAATAATCACACTTGGGTTTCATCATTCCTCTTAATGTGTTGGATCTTGAGATCCTTTTGGATTTATGGCAAGAGATCCCTTCTCCTGCAAATACTCTTTAAGGTTTAACCATTTAAACATATGTGAGTACATACCTCTGATAGTATTTGCAGATAGTGACACCATTTGGCAACAACGATAATCATTACCAACTCTTAAAAACTTCAAGGGTGATCGCAACTGGTACTATGGCTGCAACTGCAACTAGTTCTGAGACTGCAACTGCAACTTAGGGTTTTATGAGGAAACCCTAATTTTTCAAACTTTGAATTTTGAAATTCTGATCCACGAGATAGATACGCTGAGCTGAGGAGAGTAAGCTGATGCAGTCAGATTTCTGAAAATCCAACTTTTACCCCCTCAAACTTGATCTGTGGATTTCTGGATTGGTGCTTCTGGTTTTCTGGTACTTCTGGTACTCTGGTACTTCTGGTACTCTAGTTTTCTGGTACTTTGTGAAACTAGGGTTTCACTTTCCGGGAGATCTAGCCACTGAAAAGGTGTGCTGAAGGTGACAAAATGATCCTTGAGGGAGGGCGCACTTTTCTAGATGGTTTTAGGGCTGAAATACCTCACCAACAAAAAGCCCTAATTTGCATGTACAACAACAGTGACGCTTTTCACTTTTCTCTTGTGAAATATGCTTTCTTTAGCTTGGCTCTGATACCATGTTAATGTTTAAGCCATTATTATAGTTCTTTTCATTTCAATAGATAACAACAACATAAGACAAGATCACCGAGAAATACACAATCACAAGAGACATGACATTTATCCTGGGAAACCCTCTAGGGGAAGAAAACCCAACAAAACTTCCTTATTATAGATAGCCAATACAATGCCAAGAGATAACTCAAACAAGTACATAATGTCCTCTCCCAAAGATGCACCTCTCTCTCTCTNCCTCCAACTGCAGCTCTGAAACTTGTCTCTTAATGAGCAAGTGAGGTGTGTCTAAGTGAGGCACTAGCCTCCTTATTTATACTAATCTGGCATGTGTGGGAGTGTCCTTTCACTGGCAGGGCCGACTTCTTCTCCTGGGTGGTTATAACCACCTTTATTATATTCTGGGGCCTCTTTGATATATTCTGGGGCCGACTTCTCTTTCTGCCTATTACAATTACATTATGACCAATTCGCAAAACGGGATTTGGTCCTTTTACAATAGCCGACATGATCAATCCACAATGGGGATTGATCCAATGAATAATATATCAAATAATAATAAGAATACACTTTGCAGTTACATTATTTCAACAGAACTTGCACAAAATGAACCTTGTCAACATCACAAAACCTAAAACTGAGGTTGCAACAATGAGAATTGTGATTTTGTTCATTCAATTTATAACATCATCAAATCATCACTCCTTTGTTCCCCAAAACGATCATTCCATTTTTCTCGATTCCGTGCATCTTTATCTATCACACTCTTTCACTTTATTTTTCTTGTTTTTAACAACATTGACATCAATGTGATGATACTTTGAAAATATTTTTAGAATGCCCCATAGCTCTCTTTTCCTCTACCTCATCCCAAGTCAAAGATCAATGAGACGTATCATTTGTAGCATTAATGATTGGAACAACATTTTTGAAGCTAGGTGTGATTCTTAAGAAAGCTAGGGAGAAGGTAACATAATTTTTATTATCATCAAACTTATGCATTAGGACTTATACTCTAATTTCCCACTCTTTTATGCATTTTCACATGGTTTGAGAGATAAAGTGAACAATCAATATGCTCAATAAAAATAACATACTTGGTGGTCCTCATGAGTAATTTCTTTTAGTTTAATGTTTCTATGGATCTTGGGGAGCTCCAAATCATAAACATCCGAACCAAAATAATAAGAAATGGATGCAGTCATGCTAGATTGTCATGTTTCTAGAGGCCTATAATATAAGTACGGTCTCTTCATTGCTTTAAGTATTTTGATATAATTATCACCCTTCAACAAATATCTCACGATCTATTACAATTTCTTCTTTTCTAATGAGATATAGAATGAACATGGCTCTCATGGCTAAGCATGATTAGAGTATGCTCAAAATTTGAATATAAGATGCAATGCTCATGCATCTTATAGATACATATATTATGTCGTCTTTTATATGGGTGTTCACAAAAATGTTTGGTTTTTTTTTATTGTGTCTAAAGTTTTATAAAGAAAATAAGGTTCACTAGTTATGAATTATTATTATTATTAATGTATATATAATCCATCAAAAAGTCATATTTGAAATTACAAAGTATGTTTATTATTACTTTCTATTGGAATTTCAACTTATCTTTGTTCATTAAATTTTTAACATTTTAAATAATTGGAAAGCAAATATTTTATTTAGAATATTTTTTTGAAGTGTGTGCTTAATTTACACTTGTTAATTGAAGTACAACTATTTTTTCAATTTTTCATCCTAGAAAAGTTGAATGAATATATATTCTTCAACTTGAAATTAAAAGTAGCCCTTCAAATTTAATCATTGTTTATTATTTATTGGTTGTCAATCATACAAACTCATCTAAAGCAATGAGTCGTTGTTTTATTTCCAGCTTGGGCTCGCCAACATTCTATCAAGTCGCCAACTTAATTTAGACTTGTGTTCACATGGGACAGTATTCTCCTCCCTGTGTTATATCATCATTTTTGTTACATGGATGGATTCAATGTGGATCCTCAAGGATAGGGATAGGGTAGGAATTTCAAAGTGAAATAGCTCGTTAAATTTAATGAGTTTGAAAATATCATTATTCGCTTTTTACAAATTCAGAGAAGAATATTGATCATAGTTTTAAATTTTAAAAATTTAATAGACAAATTACCCACAACAAACAATTCACCCATGAAATTCCATCCTTGGTTAATCACATGGGATGAAACGACTAAAATAAAACGAGCCATGCTTTCTTGTCTACAATGGTCGGTTTCTTTAATTCAACCTGCCTTTTATGCCAATAACGTGATATGGAGAGTTATGAAGACTCAAGCTAACACAGCAATGTATTTTAAGGTAGTGGTCTAAACGTTTTACCTTTTGGTTGTTTTTTGGTAATTTTTTTCGTTTGATTTTGCGGTGATGACTAGTTGGATCTGTAGATTTGAGTGGTTAAGTTTGTATAATCCAAGTGTCCCAAGGGTTTTTCAGCACGCTGAATCCATTTATACATTCTGAAATGCAATTTAAACAACATAAAATAGAGATTTTGTCCAAATTTACATTGTTGGATTCCGACCAAAAAACCCAAAAGGTAGAGCGTTTAGCCAACGCCTATTTTAAAGTATTATAATATAAATAATCTCTCTTCTTCCATTCGTCAGTTGTTTTCTTCAATCCATGTGAACTGGTCAATTTGTGCATTAATAGAAGCCATCTTCACATATTCAATTTACCAACTTTGGGAAGGATGTGTGGCATTTTGAGTTAATGAAACAGCGTGTTTTATAATTTTTCTACAAATAAATATGATGACTACTTTTCTTTTTTTAATTTTTTTTCAAAAGAAAAAACAATTTCAATACCCATCAAAATAAACTTTTACATAAAGTCAAAAGTTATAACCACTACTCTCAAATAACATCATCTCATAAAAAATATTCCTATCATCCACAAACTTATTAAAAAAAATAAATGTGTTCTTATCAATGGCGAGTCCCTTTCTTATCATGCACGTATTGGATGGATTTAATGTTTGACTTATTCATCATAAGTTTGGATAAACATTCACCTATTATATTTAGTCATCACATAACTCAAACAATCATTTCTTGGTATCATATTTTTAGTCATCATATGGTCAAACTCTCGTTATTGATTTTATTTTTAAACATAGTTGTAATTAATTTTATTAAGCTATCATTGCTGATTTGGTTGTTGGAGTTAAATGAAGCTAATATTGTTTTTTTTTTTTTTTTTAAGTATTTTATTAAAAGAAATTGAAGATCTCAACAAATTTGGTTATTTTCAATAAGCAAGTTGTTGAGAGTCTTAAATTTTATTGTATTCTTTGGAGAGAAAGGTGGATCTAGGAAAATATATGATATTTTATTGTATGACGAGAGTTGAGCTAAAACCTATGTGTTTGTTTTCTCCATTTTGTATTTGGATTGGGGAAATCTTTGAATGGAAGAACTTGTGAGCAAGTCACTCCAAGCTTATGGAGTAAGGTAAATTATTGTTTGATATTGTGATTTTATATTTGTACAATCTTTTATATGTGGCGATGTTCTAGGTGCACCTCTAGTATACTTGTGATTGTAGGTTGAAAATATCAAAGCCAAGTCTAGAAGTATTTGTCTTGAAAAGGAGGAGCTAAAGCCTTAGATCTCCTATTGTGAGTGAAAGCTTCCCCTTTATCCAAGAGATAAAGATGTTTAAAACCTTAAACCTCCTATGATGAGTGAATTCTCAACTACTTCTACACTTAGTTTCGTTGTGGAGCTCTTTTGTGAGGCCCTTCCCTTCTCATTTTATTATCCTTTCTCATTCATCATTACCAGCATAAGCTTTTGATGGCAACCATGGATGCATCTCGTCCTCTCATCTCAATGTAGTTTGTAGAAAATAAAGGTGCCAAAGGGGGCAATGACACACAATCTGTGGAAACAGAGGTGTCGAAGGGGCTACAATGGCGTTACCCTTCAATATGTAATGAAGGCATGCATTGAGCTTGAACATTATCAGTAGAAAGCTTCGATGGAATCCATGGACACATCTCCTCCTCTCGTCACAATGTAGTATGTGGAAAATGAAGGCACCAAAGAGGGGAAATGACACATAATCTATGAAAAAAAAAGGCATTGAAGGGGCAATGATGTTGTTCCCCTTTAATACATAATGAAGGCATGCATCAGGGTTGACATAGTGGAATTTGTGCACACAAACATGACAAGATATAAATGCTAACCCTACATCATCAACATGAATGTGGACCACCAAAATTTTGGAAAGTCGCGACAAGATATAAATGCTAACCCTACATCATCAACATGAATGTGGACCACCAAAATTTTGGAAAGTCGCGTGGAACAAGGAGGGAAGTGTCCAGAATCCCCACGTTGCCAAAGAAAGAACACATAGAACCGGAAATAAAGCCTTCTATAACATATGTCACGGTGGCCAGATGTTTCCCCCCACAAAAATGTAGCAAAAAATGGCACCAAAAGATCAAATTAAAACATAAGAGACACAAGGTGGTCTCTACTCTTCAAAGCACTTGTTATCCTCACCCTTGCAATGGCTTGAGGTAATAGGATCGAGCTCATTCTTGAGCTACCACTTGTTCTCAATGATGATTGATTATTTTTAAAATTTTGAATTAGTTATTCCCCCACCCCCACCCTTAATCAATTACGAGGGTTTGACAAAATAATCTTAAAAAATAATCAATTATTTAAAAAAAAATTAAAATAGTTATTCTCCCCACCTTTATAATAATAATGTTTTCTCTATTATTCCCCCATCTTCACCTTCATAATAATGTTTTTTCTATTATTCCTACCACCCCCACCCCCACCCTCATATCTAAAATCCAACACTGAATCACATCATCCTCATCAATATGATGTGTGGATGTGAAAGATTATCCCATAATTAATACTAATACTTGTGAAATTGAACTAGATACACTAAAAACAAGGAAAACTCTCCTACTATCCAAATAAAATTACATTTAGAAATGTAAAATTATGAATTCTATATAAAATAAAAGTATATTTTTATTGTAAATTGACAATATAAAACTATCATTCCAATAATATTAATAACTACTAAAAACATGATAAATAAACTCAAAATCTTTTCATCATTTACAATATTAATATATACAAGCAACCAAGTTATGTTGAATATAAATAGTTCATGTAGATCCTCCCTATCCTAGTGAAGTTTACGCCTTTTAAACTTCACCCAAAACAAGTCCGTTGTAGTGGTGGATGCTTTTTGAGTGCATTCTTACCAGAAACAAAGTGTTATTGAATCTTAACAAAAACGTAGCATTTATTGGTAGTTTGAGATTTTGTGACTACCCCTTGATTAAGAGTTTTTACCAGAAACAAAGCATTTGCTAGTTGATTGAGTTTTTGCATTGTTGTGAGTGTCAGTGGATTGATTGAGTTTTGTTTTAGATTTTGTGGCCATAGCTTCAATTGGGGGAGAATTGAGAGTTGTTTTGTGGAATCAGAATGTTCTTGGCCTTAAAATTCCACTCACCATGATTTGCAATTTAGGTGAACAAATTACTACAATTTTGACTATTTTTTGCCATTTTTTTAATATACAATATGTTATTAACCAAAAAATTCAATATCAAATTCAAATTATCTAATTCTTTGAGCCAATAATGCTGGATTTGGTAACTATGTTTAACAAATCAAGATTGGCAAAATAAGAATAAAGCAACCATCATCATCATATCAAAGTAATCTAGGTTTGAGCCAAATAAAGCAGCCACAGGTAATTGGTTTATCGAATTTATTTCGAGGTTTCTGCGTGTTGGTACTCGCTTTAAAATCTTACAAGCAAAGCATCTGTACTGTAGCTGAAATGCTTTAATCTTTTATCTTTGCCCGAGGAATGTGGTTCATTGAAAGAAAGAAAGAAAGAAAATGATTTTAATGCCCATGAGGCTAACAATAGCCTATGGGTCAGACCGCCTCACACATTGATTTATGTAGTTTAGCCCTTTTCTTGTTCAACTTGATGATGAGCTCCCCTAATTTCTCCATTGTCCCCTCATTGAATAAGTTATTCCCAGAGCTAGCTATCAAGATACTTATATAGTTGTCCCTACTGTCTTTGAAGGCTTCACACTCTAAAATGAATTTTTTTTCTGTTTCCACTTTTCTGGAGGTGCAGAACACACACACCCTTTCTTCCCAAGCTTCTTTTGGTCTTTTCCAATGCCCAATTTCACAGCGGAGTTGATGGGAATTGGTTCTTAATTGGGCAATAAACATTTTGGCTCTCCAAGATATATTGGCCCCTATGTACGCTTTTTGATGATGATTATAAGTGGGGTTAAACTCTTCAATATAATACTCTTTATTTCTCTCGAGCCCTTTATCCCAAGTTCTCTTGTGGAACCTATCAATAACAAAATCCTTTATCTCTTTATTGTTCGTAGGGCACCTGTTCAAGTGGATATCCCATTTATTAAACCATTTAATATTTTGTCGTATACACAACTTCTTTATTTTGCACAATATGTCATTGAAGATGACCTTAGGCCACCGTCTGTCTTCCATTTGCTCAATTTTTTTTAGATATCTTATGAGATGCACCATAGTAATTGCTTCAATATGAACAACCCCCATTTCATTTAGCATGATATCATAAGGGACTGAACTTTTTATTTTAAACTTGTTTGTGATCAAACGTTTTTTAATCTTCTCAATTTGCTTCCATTGTAAGTCAGAGGTGTTGTTGGCCCACACTTCACAACCATATAGAACCACCGGGATCACTAAAATCCGAAACAGAGTTTGCATAGTCTTCCAATCCCATAGCTCTGCTTCTCCGCACCTATTTTGAAAAGAATAGAACGCTTTCCAACCTCCCAAAGTTCTTTTCTTTCTGCAACCTTCCCAACTTAGATTTTTGTTGAAGTCAATTCTGAGGTATTTGTAATCTGCCACTTCTTCAAGAGTGTTGCCTTCAAAGTAGAACTTATGTTTCTTATGTTTTCTTTTGCTAGAAAAAATCACCACTTTCGTCTTGCTAGTATTGACTTGCATCCCCACTGTACTATAAAAGTGCTCAAGGGAAGTTAAGTGTTCTTGCAACCCAAGAGCAGATTTAACAATCAAAATAAGGTCATCTGCATACAAAAGAAGCCTTATCACAAAATCACCCAAAAGACCACCATCACCCTCTTGTGAGTTTAACCACTCTTCAAGTTTTTCTATATATAAACCAAAAAGGGTAGGGGACAATGGGCACCCTTGCTTGACCCCTATATCGCTCCTGAAACTTTTGGAGATACTAGCTGACATTCTGGTTTTGACTTTAACCTCCTCATATAGCCTATGGACAACTGATCTAAGATGTATAGGAACCCCAAGTTCCTCCATTCTATGCCAAAGCTTATCTCTAGGGACCGTGTCAAAATATTTTTTGAAATCGACAAAGCAACAAAAGGCTTCTTCTTTTTTCTCCCACATTTTTTCAATGATGTGCCTTAGAGTTATACCGTGATCAATCGTTGAGTGTTTAAATCTGAAACCTGCTTTCCCTTTAGCACGCTTATCCCCTTCTTTCGTCCACTTGTTGATTCTATTTTCTAGCATACAAACAAGGGGTTTATCATTATGGTCCTATAGTTGGAGGGATTGTTGACATCCCCACTCTTGAAAAGCGATATTGCTAGGCTTGTCATCCAATCTATAGGGAATCCCTGATGAATGATGTTGTTGAAATTTTCATAATGTGAGGTGCAAGAGTTTTTGAACCCCACTTTAGATATTTTGCTTGGAGTTCAACTAAATCTTTTGCTTTTTCAACACCCAACTTTTTTATGCCCACCTCAATTTCTTGCACGATGAAGAGCTTAGTATTAGTGTTGACCAAGGGAGAGGGGTCCACCTTAGGATATTGCTCATAAAGCTACTTTGCATACTCGAACCATTGATAGGCTGTGATATTATTTTCAGTTTGTTTCTTTTTCATTTGGAGTTCCTTCCAAAATAACTTGGGGTTATTTTTTCCCAAGAAGATTAGTTCCTCCCTCCTCGAGATCATGAAATCATCTTTTTTCTTTCTTAAAATTTGCTTGTAAGATTTTATGTTTATTTCTTTCTAACTTGACTCTTTCAAAGTTTTTCTTGTTGTTTTTCATTCCTCATCAAACCAAACATTAACCGGAAAGCAGTTTGTTTCAGATTTCCTATTTTTAGCTCTTTTGCATTCTGTAAGTGTGATTTGGATTAAATTTGTTAGCTCATGGCTATGAAGACCCTAGGACGAAATTTTCTCCTTGTTAAACAACCTCTTTAGCGTTATCTTGAAGGTGTTACAGTTTTTTTGAGTCAACAAAATTCTACCCTTTGAAGGAGGTTTCTAAATGTGCTGATTTTTATTCACATGATGTTGTTGTTCAGCCCAAGTTAGACTTAAATAAATCGGTTTATGATCAGATTTCAACTCCCACGATTGTTCACCAATCAAAAATTCCTCCATTTTCTCACACAAGCCATGTGAGCAAATTGCATAGTCTACTACACTTGCTCCATTGTAGGTATTGCAGGTGAAATTGCCAGAATTCGCCCATCTAGCCAACCCATTACAAATGATTAAGTCAAATTCCCCACATAAATTAAGCAATTGTTCCCCAAAAAGGTTGCAGCTTTTGTTTTCCTATGAGACTCTTGTCCACTGATGATTTTTTTCTTATGTAAGCCAAATGGGGTTATCGTCTTCCTTACAACGAAGAATACTAGCTTGTTCACATGTTGTCCTAGCATTGAAATCACCCACTATAAGGACTTCACTTAGTTGAGAGTACGTTGCAATATCATTTTTTAAGGCCGCAAAGGGGACTTTGTGGTCAAGCCCCCTATTTTTGTAATTTTTTGAAACTTGTGAGGCAATGTAACATGCTACAATCCTGATGATGTTACCATTTTCTAATATCTTAAACCAAATGAATTGTTTATTTGATTCTTCTCTTTCTAACTGAATGAGACAACCTTTTTTTTTCTTCACTAAGACCATGCTACCCCTGTATCCTTTACCATTTTCAGCTGCTTGTCCACACTACCATTTTCACATACTCTTCAAACATAGGTGTCTTGCACCCTTCATGCTCATGTGTTTCTAATAGACAAATTATGTCTCTATCTTGCATGATAGGTCCTAACCCAGGTCCTCGCCTCCAAGGATAACCTCTGCAATTCCAAAAAACTAATCTTAAGGAAACCTGGGAGTAATTTTATTGCTATTTGTTTTGTTCTACAAGACTCAAAGTTGAGTCTTCACCCCTATTCGTCTATACTAGCTTTGTTTCATATTTTCCTGATAATGAAATTGTTGTCTCTTCTTGGATACCAACTTGCTGTCCTGTTTTAGAATGAGGACCAAAAAAGGAAATAAAAACTTTTCCTTTGAAAAAACATGCCCTTTTTCCCTCATCCCTTGCTGCCCTAACCTTTGACAACTCTTCCCTTATTTCCTCTTTGTTGTCTAATAGTTAAATCTTCGTCTAGAAAAAAGCAAGAGCCTCTCAAGAGTTGCTTCTTGCCTAGGAGACTTTGCTTGTCATGTATGCTTGACATGATGAATTTTATGGGCCTAGCTCTCTCGCCACTAGCCTTACCCACCCTCCATGCTTGGAAAATTCGACCTTGCCAAAACAACTTTTCCTTCAAAAATTCACTTGCGAGATCAAGAGTACACTCATTTTTTCCATACTCTCTCACACCTATGATAATTACGTTTGTTGCTCTACCTTTTCTTTCCTTGTTTTCTCTACCTTGCATGTCGTCCCCCTGGTTGTGTGTTTCTTTTTCCTTATGAGCAGAATTGCTAACGACTTGTGCCCAAGTTTTGGATTTTTTTGTAAAATCCCATTTCTCTTCATCCTTTTCTTTCACTCCATGGGTGTATGCTTGTTCATTTGTTTTCCCTTCAGCTTTGGGTGTTTTAGAGTTCATCCCCTCTCTAATTTCCACAACAAAATCTTCTCTGATTTTTCCGGCATCCTTCAAGCCTTGCCATTCATCCTTTGCTTCCAAAAGGACTTCTTGCAACAGTGTCACTTGATCTGTTAAAACTTTATTGTAATCTCAGATCCTTGAATTGGCGATTCATTGAGATAAGGTAGTTTTATTTTTCTTTTTAATTTTATTTATGTCAATAATCTTGTTTTTTCTATTTTAACGCCGGCTCAGAGTTAATAACTATTTTAATTTGTTTTTTAGATAAATGATTATTTTTTAAAATTTTGAATTTTTACCAAGGTTGATGGAAAATGCATGGGAAAATATTTAGTTGTAAAGGTGTTGTAAGTGAATTTTTCGTCTTGTTTGTATGTACCATTAAATGTGTGTTTATTGGTAGTTGAAGTGATGTAGGGGCATTTTTTTAATGGCTTATTAAATGCATTATTAATTGGTGTTTTTTAGTTGTTATAAAGGTTATATGGGTACCTTTTTCTTTTGGATTGTATCTGCCATTAAATTCACCATTATTTCGTGTTTATCAACCCTAGCCTCCACGAGGTTACCGGTCAAACTATGTTGACTTCATTTTGAGTTTGCAATCATTTTAAATATGTTTGGTTGGAATTTTATATTTAATTGGATTTATTTTTAAAAACTAATTTATTTTCTTATTTATGAAATTTGATGGTTTGAATTTTCATTGATCAAATGATATATGATTTGAATTTTTTTAATTTTCAGAATTAATAAATCATATAAAAAAAAATTAGTAGTCATTTTGGAGGCTCTAACAATGTTGTACTCTAGGCTTTCACAATGTTGTAATCCAAGCTCTAACAATGTTGTAGTTGAGGATTTGACAATGCTATATTAGGCTAGAACCTTATCCTTCTCTATTGCCTTGCCACCTCCCCATTGCCTCCTCATAGATATCCTTGCATGATGCTAAATGTTCCTAGTTAATATATATGGTTGTGGTGGTCGCTATGTATACATCTTGACTCCCCTTGAGCCAAAATCCATTCTCTGAGTTCTAATTCACCATCATTGGCCAAGAAGGAACTCTCTAGTGGCATGCACATAGTTCATAGTTGCTTTGAAGTCAGTAATGCAATATTCATTCTTTGCGTTGACTTGTGATCTTTGATATCTTCACAACTTCATAGGCTTAACGTTCTTGGAATGATAATTGCTTGCACAACCCTACTCTTTTTGCAACATGAATACATCATTACATGAGTATATATATGTTTAAATGTTTTATTAGATTCCCCATGATAGCATGAAATTGACACAATTCTACAAACAAATTACTATTTGGTTCTTTTGGTTCCCAGTTTTGCTAAATAAGGAGCCCAAACTCTACAATTTTCCTCCTATATTTTTTTTGTATATATGTATAAGTGGCTAAGGCAACCCCTATCGAACCAAACCTCATATATTAACCTCTTGGCTAGGTAACTTGCATGAGGTTGAGCTTGTACTTTGTCGATTCATGGGACACCTATCTTGTTATAGCCAATTTTCTTACTATGGAAGCATGTCAGGCCATGATCGACCAATGGTAGTTCTTATTAGATCCCAAATTACATATCTACACTACAAATGGGCAATTAATTTGTATTCTCATTTTAGCCTTCATCTTTGAAACACTATACCTTTTGCATCCATAGTTGAAAATACACCATATGATATATGAACTATGGGTGCTGCAAAAACATATAGGCAACGACACACACATTTTGGTCCTAGAATATCTGTAGTAAGATACAACCCCAACAATCTTCTATATTATGAACTCTGCATGCATGTTTATGAGTGCCATCGACAAGAAATAAAAGACTATGAGACTAGGAAAATAAATCTATAAGAAGTTTGACAAATGCCAAATGAATTAGGGTTCATATCTATGGTGACATGCATCTGGTTGAGCCATTGTAGTTTCCTTTAGCTTACTTCCCATCCACATTGTTGTAAATTCCTATGCACTATCCTTCGAGGGTTCCTCCACAAGCCCTCTAGTAGAAGAGTCTAAATGGCCCAAAGACAAACTGTTCAAAAAATAAATGTAGCTTTCTAAACTTATATAAGAAAATCATATAGAAAAAAATGTTATTCATTTTCATAAATGATAAATCACAATTTGTAGCTATAGTAAAAAAAAAAAAAAACATTGTTTGGTTTGAAACATTGAAACCCTTTTAATGTTGAAATCGAATGTTAATTTATGAGGATTGAGACCAACTAAGCTTTCATGTCGAGTATGAGTAAAAATAGTGCAATTTGAATATGTTATGGCAGTCATTTGCAGTAGTGGATCATGAAGCTTTGAATCCCACCATAGAAGGTTGTGGTTAACCATGGAGGAAACACTGCTAGAAGGGCCACAATCAACAACTAAATCAATGCTTTCTCTTCAGCTTCACACATCCCCTGCCCATAACTCCTCGAAAGGTACCAATGTTTCCATGCATGAAATCCCTTTGAAAAACACCCAACAACTAAATCGTGGCCATTTATTTGGGTTACTCAACCACCACCAAGCAACTCTTACCGCTACCTTTATCAATTACAACACAATGAATATATATGTATATAAAATCCAAACAGTAAAACCATTGTACAAGGATCCAGAGCAGAGATCAGTCCAAACAAAAAAAAAGTATTTAGAATAAACATATGACATACATTCAAGAGGGTTGATTTCAATTTTGGAGAACAACATAGATCTTAGAGCTTCAAGATGAACATGCTTAAGAGTGGAATCAATTTACAACCCTTCTCAAGCACAATGATAGTGTTCTTAAGGATCAATATGATGAACTAAAGTGGTCAAGAAATAAAGCCTCATGTGTGCTCACTGCTAATTTTGGATATGAAGTTAGAATAGAGAAAGAATTAGAAGGAGATAGGCTTTAGTGGTGGAGATTGGTTTGGAAGTTAGAATGTCCTCTTAAAACTAGGATCTTGGGCTAGATTTGGCCAACAAGATCCTAACTTGGGATGATGGTCAAAAGAGGAATCAGATAGGGCTTAGTTGGTGCCTTTTGTGTAAGGACTTAAGTGAATATGTGGATCATATATTTACTAATTGCCCTTTTACAAAGTATGTATGGAAATATGTCCTGCAATTTTTAAAGGTCACTTTTTTCAATGGGATAAACCCTCTCTATTGGAATGTTGTGAAGCTTGGTTTTCAAATAGAGTTGTTAATATCCACAAGGATTTCCCCTGCTATGTCATATGGGGGGGGAGGGGTTATGGTTAGCTACAAAAAAGATGAATTTTGATGGAAATAAATTGTCTTTAGGAATGGTGTCTCGTCAAATGAGGCTCTCTTATGGAATAGGCTAGAAGCCTCCTAATAAAAAGGGAACACAAATCTTAAAGGAATAATATATTGACTACTCAAAGGCTTGAGGTTTCTTTGATGATGCATGCCAAGGTACCCCAGGTATGTGTGGTGCAGGGTCTATTCTTTTTTAAATAATGCTTATTGAACCAAGAACATAACTAAATTCTTTACCTTGTGGATTCAGATGAAAACCAATGTTGAAAAAGTTGTCAACATATTACAGGTGCTAGAGGAATCAAATCTTTTGATGGATTGGGAAAATGATAAAAGTCAATTGACAAAATTGGCCCTAGATCCCATAATGGAAAAAAAAAATGGAGGTTAAAATGTAGTTTGAAGAAGTCTCTTTAACTCACATCAACAACGAATTCAACTCCAAAGCAAACTATCTTTCTAAAGAAGCTATTTTTTTGTAGAAAGGATTTCTAGTTGACGAGGAAATAAAAGGAAGTGTCATTTTTGTTGAAACTATTAGGTCTCTTTTTTAATGTCTATAACTGTGGTTTGTCTTTTCTCAAAGTAGATATTATTATATTGCTAAGTTCAATACTGGTATGATTTTGGGTCAAAAAAGTTTTGAGTATATATATATATATATATATATATATATATCATTGACTCTTTTGAGAGTTATAAATCGATTAAAGGAAAATTGTAATATGTGTGTTATGATTGAGAGTTGTAATTCCATTTGGAGTTGGCAAGTGACATTTAAAATTTATATACTAATAACCAAAAAAATATTTTAGTGTTGGTCATAAATAAAATATTTTAATTTCCACCTTAAGTAAAATATTTTAGTATCAATTTTATATCAAATATCAATATATCAAAACAATGGGTACAAAATGATTTGCTACATTAATTTCAATGATACATAGCAAAATAATTGATTTATTAATTTTAAATGATATAAATTATAATAGAATTCAAAACAAACAAGTTGCATAGATTTAAGCAACTATTTAGTGAAGGTATCAATGTTAGTATGCTAAAGGTGAAGGTGAATTATAGTACATATTGAGATCAAAACATAGGGAACAAAATGAAAATATAAATACGAGAAACATAAGGTCACATGGACCAAGATACTAAAATGCAAATAAAACTAGTGTAGATCCATCTTAACTCTAGATCTATCTTCTTTTTTTCCCTAGAAAAAAAACTTAATTCTATTCATCCGAAGAGAACCAAATTACATTTTGTAGGTGCACTTAGCACAACCCAAAAATGGGTAATAAGATCAGAAAAAAAAAGGAGCCTGTAAAGGCCCAAAAAACTGGCTAAAAGGCCACCGAGAGGAAAACATCAAGAGAAGCTATCCAAAAGTCAAAGGTGAATCATAAACAATCATAGAAGCATGAACTCCCTCCTTGAAAAAAACCGACCAACAGAGCAATCCCAAAGAAACCCTGGAGCCTAGACAGACCAAATCAGAGCGATATGAGCTCCCACACCAAAAGAACTAGATAGCAAAGGTACTGAAGTAAACACCACCTGCAGAAAATTCGAATGAGATGGACCAAAAAACTGCAGGCCCAAAGAAAGGACCTCAAAGCATCATTCAACCCTCAGCACTGCATGCCCTTAGGAATGGACCTCAAAGCTCAGGATACACCACCATACAGTAATAAAAGGAGGGATGAGACACTGACACCCAAAACAAAAGAACCATGATCTGGCATACGTCAAACCCTGATCGATCTAGCAACAACCAGAGAAGGGAAATGCAGACTGATGTGGATAAAACCCCAAAACCCTTCCAAGAGCGGACCAAAAAGTACTCCTCTAGTGAACACCCAGATGCGAGACGGACCAGGTCAGAGCGGCATACATCCTCTTCAAAGAAAAAAGAGGAACCAAACCCCGAGCCCCACATTAAAAAAACCCTAAACTTGGCACCAAAATCATTGAATCCAGGGCTATGAAAAAAAGGGTATCCATCAAACCCTGAACGACCCCGAATCTTGATAGCGTGAATAAAATAAAAAATAGGAAGAAGGCTACAAAGAGAGGGGCCTCACCATATAGAAACCGATGACGAAAGGAGGCCATGAAGACCCCCAACCATCAAAGCAGAAAATCCACGCACTGATGACCATATCTGAGCATGGGAAGGTCAATCCATGAAATACCTAGAGAACACGATGGGAATCGAACACCCCGCCCACCACAAAAATGCAAGAGGAAAGGATCTGTAACCAAAATCTAAAAAACAATGCTTAACACGAACCAATGACGTGCACAACTAACCCACCAACTCCCCCGATCCACCACATATTTGTCTGTAGCAGCTCTGTCACTCCAACACACCAACCCACAAGCACAACAAGGATATGGGGTCAAGAAAGCGGAAAAAATCCCACTGCAACAGAGAAGGAGAATGAAGAGCAGAGGAAAGAATGGAGAAAGGCGAGGAGAAGGGGTCTATGACTGAGGAAACCCTAGTCGCAGACCCCCCAATCGGTTCATCGTTTAAAAAGCGAAGCACTTTATTGCAAATGTCCTTAACTCTATATCTATCATGAGCTGAAAGGGATCAAATCTCTTGAGGTGTAAACCTTTTTTAGAGTGTGAAAAATTGAAAAAAAAGATTGCACCTAGAGGGATTTGATCCCTTTTGGTGAATGATAGATCTGGAGTTAAGATGGATCTACATTGGTATTTATTTTTTAAATGATAGTAAGACTTACACTCGAAATTATAAATAGTTGAGAATCGATTAAGCACTTAGGACTTGTTTATTAAACAAAACGATCCTTAAGATATATATTACTTGTCTTTGAAGTTGTTATACATTCATGCTAAATTAATGAGATGCCTATTGATATCTCAATGTATTTTGTTTTCTATATCTAGAGTTAAAGTCATTTAAAGTCACATTCTTTTTTTAGTAATTATGTGGAGACTCTAAGTTTTGGCTAGACAAACCAAACCATAGATTGGGTGATCGTTGCAATGTATTTAATGAACATATTTGTTGCTTTTGAACTACCACTATGTTATCATATCCTCTTACTAGTGTATGTGATTAACCTATGGATGCTTTGCAGAAGGTTGACCTATGCAATGGTATAGTGCTTTGATAAATGTTTATTTATGCAATGGTATAGTGTTCGATAGGGCACCCACAATTTTATTAAGTACTTTTATATGTTGAATTATGTACTTGTTTTGTTTGTTAAAATTATCATGTTAGTCTTTTTAATAGAAGATTGCATTAGATTGGTTAGCTTTATAAGTTTTTGTTCAAATAATGGGTTGTGCCAGTTGGACATCGCTATGTTAAACCTTTGCCACATGAAATTACCAACAATAAATTGTCATGGTAGAAGAAGTAGCTCCCTTGCATGTGCTAGCCATTTAAATGGGGGTGAGAGGTAGAAGAAGTATCCCCTTGTATGTGTTTACCATTTAGTCGGGCATGAGTAACAACTAAAGTGGTCAATTTATTGAAAGATTGCATTGAATGGTTTTTTTCATTATTATTTTATCATGATGGATTTTTTTTATCGATGTGCTATACTTAAATTGAACCCATATTTAATATTCAAAGAAGTTTGTTTTGAGTTAGGTCACTAGTATTAGTAAAGAAACAAAGAAAGCACTATGATTGGACATGGTAAACATTTTACTTTATCTACTCACTTGCAGGGCAACTATGTTATCACCCTAGAGTTCATTGAGTCCTACTTCATCACAACTCCTAATTATAAATTAGACCATTACAAGTTGGGCCTCAACAAAATTCAATATGATGATCGGACCATCTGATGCCCATATTATATTCACACCATTTCCCATATCACGAATCCCTCTGAACCAACATGGGTATTTGTTGATGAAACACCCCTTTTGAGGAGCTCGCCTTGGAGCAATGCCTTCCCATCATGCTTGATCTACTCAATCTAGAGGCAATATTCAAAATGAACTAAACAAGCCATTGATTAGCTAGAGAATAATGATATCACTATCAAGCACTAGGCCACTGGACTATTATCAACTTTTGACCAAAATACCTGGTAGGCCACTCACAATGCCACCTAATAGGCCTCCACTTACCTGTTTCACGTGCTTTTTATCACCTCGAACAACAAAAAAATTTAACAACTCAAAAACTAGGTGTGCTTCCACTATTCCCAAGCACCCTCTATATTCCTACATCTTTACATGCACCAACCTGAAAAGTTCACAATGGCCCAATGGCGAATCACTTGATGCATGTGACACACCACTATTTTTAGAAGTCCCCCCCATCCCCATCACTACCAACCTCAAAGATGTATCAACCAACTCCTTTCCCTTAAGTTCCTTCAGTTAACGTCCCACGCAACACACCCATGTTCATGCATTTCATTCCACCACCATAACCCAACACAACATGCAACATACACATACACTAGCCCACATCAATACTATTGAGACACTATATCAAAACTCTACCTCAATGCAACTTGAGCATGAGCCCACAATTGATCAACTCCAACATATCACAAGCCTTGCCCTAGCTGCACAATTGACCCTAATGAACACATTGGTCTAGTGGTGAGTGGCAATTTTCCCCTTGGATCCTGTAGGTTTCATTACCCTTTGTCTTTGCTAGTCTATTGACAAGGTCAATCATGTGGAGTTGGTTTGATTGCAAAACTTCTTGGACACCCTTGCATTTCTTGAGGATGACCTCTTGCCTAAGTGCCTTCTTGTCATTCAACAAACAATCTCTAAGAGTATCAATCTATGGTGGCATTGCCTCACCACCCAATAGTTGTTGAAAAACATTTGAAAGGAAGTCCCTCAATTAAGAGTTTTTCTCAATTTTGTTAAGCAACATATTGAGCATGTTTGGGTCCATCAACATGCAAATTGTTGAAACATTAGATCGAAGATGAAGTAACAATTCTTCAAACCTAAACTAAGGAATTATAGTAACATTTGTAAGTGCCTACATAAACCATCTCTCTACCCTTAGTGGCTCAAATGCATTTAATGGAATTTGATGTAGAGTTACTCTAAGAAAACGAAGAACACCTTGAACACCTCCACATTGCAATTGTTGAATTAGATTAGGGTTTTGCTAATGTTCATCAAGTCAAGAAATCTTCCCATAAGTGCATTGTCTTGATATTGACTAACAAATTTCATTCACCCATCAATGAGATGGCTTGGAGGACAGTGATGGAGCAAGATGTAAGTTTGTGTCATGTAGAATTTGAGATTGAATAGCTAACGTAGCCACTAGGCTCTAAGATTTAACACATCTTCTAGATTAACATCTCATTGCTAGAGGATTTGACACCTAACACTTTGGATGAATTTACCTCACTACAATATTTGATAACGTGAATTCATACATGTAGAACTAGCAAATATTGGAGAACCAATGTGTTGTAGAAGTTGGATCAACATGAGCACACCTAGTAGGTCACTAGCCTATTGAACTTGCTCACATCCTAAAAACAATGGCACACATTTTTCCAATAAGATCATGCATGTTGCAATATGTTGCATGGACATCCAAGGCTATGAGGCCACAACCAATCTAGGGGCCTAACAATTTACCATCTGCTACCAACATTTACCTGAGTTCCACAACACTTCTACTTATTAATGTTGCAAGGCATTTTCTATGAACATAATGCTAAATAGTCACTAAACAAATTGCATTGTCACCCCAAGCACTAGAGAATCCTCTAGCAGCCCTATTGCCACCAAATTCAATAATGACCACCAAAGGAGTTCCATTCAATGATTCTTTTTACTGTAATGCATTTCTTGGGGAAATCCATAGGTACTTCCCCTCACTTCGAGGATGGTACTCAGGGTAAACCAGATTATCCACGGCTCAAGGTTGGGTCAATAGTCAATGATTTTATATCGAAGAGAGTAAGCATGTCACAAAATGGGATTTGAAGTTGAGAGGGGAAAGATAACAACTTTTGTTATGAACATAAAATATACATAAATAGATATTCATAACATAATAATAGTTAATAAATAATAATTATTAATAATGAAAGGTCATGTCTCAAAGGACATGACTATTGGTAAAGGGCACCCCTACGTGGGTATATAAGCATGCCCTCATTCTCAATTGTAATCATCTCATATTATATCTTATTATTCATTTATTATTTACAGTCCTATATGGATTACTTTGTTATATTCCAAATATTTTGGATTATTCTTGTGTGAGCGAACTTTGTTCATCTCATTTGGTATTAGAGCTGCGTTTTTCTGATCCCGACCTTTGGCCAGTCTCCTTATCAGACCGTGTCTGAACCGGCTTTTGGCCAACCTACTTCATTCAGAGTTTCTCTAATTTTTCTGGGTCCTTGACCAGAAATATAGCCTTTGGCCATTCGAAATTCAAAATTTGTTGAAGAAGAAAGAAATATTCCGCTGCAAATTCATTAGAACCAAACCAAAAAATAAATATTGTTTAATTATTTAAGGAAAAAAGAAAAAAATATTGTTTAATTATTTAAAAAAAATAAAAAAATAATAATAATAATTTTATAAATAATTTTTTTAACTATTCTTTCAAACTTATAAAAAAAATAATTGAAATATAAATTGAAATATTGCATATATTAATTAAAAAAAAAAAAAACCGAAACAGACCTCTTATTCCCCGAAATTCACATAACCCGCAACCCTGTACTCTCCATACCCCCGTAACCCTTTCCCCTTCCCTTCCCGTCCCCCTTCCCTCTTCTGCAACCCTTCCTTTCCCACCCGATACACCACCACCGCACTATCCACGCCTGATTCCCTATCCCGTGGCCCCAATTCTGTACACCCCCCTGTACAAACACTCTAGCGTACAATCCCCACTCCCGCGTTCTGTCCATTCCCGTCCCTATCGCACCCCCACTCCCACACCCCCGCGGACCCACTTTAGGCCCCCTAAACTACGCGTCGTGCCCCTATACACTACGCGCCCCTATACATTACGCGCTCCCTCGACATCTCCCACACCCAGACCCCTCCCCGACACCCCTGCTCTATCCTAGTATCAATTAAGAGTTGACTGTATTGTATGGTCCATACGGACGCATCCGTACAACAACGTGACCATTGGTTAATTAAATATTCATCCTTGAGTTTAATTACGGTGGAAAAAAAAAAACTATTCAAGCTTCTTAATATTATACAAGTACGTATATTAAGATAAAGAGCTTGATAATTGGATAAGGTACCTTTTTCAGTGAAATACAAGTTAAAGGAGTCAAAAAGGGAAGCATACATATCGTGGTAGTCTTAGAAAACGCTGCTTGGAAGGAGAATCACGACGCTTGAACAATAAACAAGAATTTTTTTAAAAAGGAAAAAGATTATATAAATTACAATCGAGCCTTTATAATAAAGTAAAAAATCAGTCATATATAATATAAAAAGGGGAATCTTTAAAGTTCATATATAAAAATATTTATATTCATATAAATTATTAAAATATATATATTTATATAAAAAAAAAAAATTATAAAAAAGTTTATTTCAAAAAAAGGAGGACTATTTCGGAAATTGTGATGATGATATTAAAGATTTATTATTAAGTTTTATTCAAAGATATTTTAAGAGGTTTTAAGGTTAAGTGATATAATAAAAAGGAGAATTTCCAATCAAAATTATAAAGAGCAAAGCAAATAAATAAATAAATTATTAGTCCATTACTAAGTCAATAAGTCAAAATGGAAGGAGGAAGATTTCTCCCTACTTATAAAAAATATGTGGATCCCTTACTAAAAGTTAATGGGATTATTCAAGGAAAGAATATCAACATCGTTATTTGCCCAACCGCTAGGAAAAATCACATTAATGTTGACCTGGCAAACCAATTAAGGGTTTTAGAATCAAATATAATTGAAAATGACACGTGTCTTTTCGATGGGAAATATGAAATTAAGAACCTACAACTATCTATTGATGAGTACAAATTCACAACTCAATTCAATGTCGTGTCAATCTATGAAGACAATGTTGATATAATTCTAGGGTCAACTTGGGTAGATACATTAGGTACTTTTATTTTCAACACAAGGAAAAAGTTTCTAACATTTTCTTATAAGAAGAAGAAATTCACATTACAGGACGCTACAATGA
>ML809195.1:9719-44588 GCA_009831015.1 Picea engelmannii
GGTATACCAGAAAGAGAGCCATGCATGCAGATGGAAGAAGACCTTGTATGGATTCAAGTAACTTGATGTAGAGCATCTCATGTACAAAAAAAGTGTGGCGAAAAATTCCTATGATAGAGAAAGTGTATGTGAATGGTTCCTCAATAGTCTGGGATGATAGATTACAAATCCATGGAAAACTCCCATGATGACAGATCTAAAGAAATTTAGAGACTCTAATACAGTAGAGCTGTCCCTATATCGAGAATTGAATGGATCATTAATGTATTTGGAGAATACTCAACCAGATATTTTCTTTATTGTAAAAATAGTTCTAGGTGGAACCTAGCCATGAGAATTGAAAAATTGCAAAGCATGCCTTGAAATGTTTTTGTGTGATGTTTGAGTTATGATATACAGTTGCATGGATTTGTTGATTCAGTTTGAGTAGGGAGTGCAGATGATAGAAGAAGTGCTACTTGGATATGTTTCAGTTTGAGCTTTGCCACGATGTCATGGGATAGTAGGAAATGAAAGTCTGATGCACTCAACACTGTAGAAGCATAGTATATTGCAATTTGTGATGCTTGTACGAAAGCAGTGTGGCTCCGTAAGTTGGTTTCTGGATTGTTTAATCAGGTGTTGGATTCGACCGTGATATGTTTTGATAATCAAAGCCATGTGAAGCTTTGAGATAAACCAGTGTTCCATGACATGCCGAAGTACGTTGAGATAAAACATTATATTCTCTGTGATTAAGTCTAGAGAAGAGAAGTAGTTCTCCAGTATATCTCCACAGATGAGAAGATAATAGATATTTTAAGGCATTTTTCCAAGATAAAAAGTTTGCATACTTAATAGAGAAGCCGGGGCTTGTGGAGATGACTTCCTTATTGAAAAAGGAAGTGATTACTCCTAGGTTAGGAGAGATCACTTATATGTTATTGATTTATGGACAATGATTTTCTAGTTCGGAAAATGGTCCAGGTTGGGCAGTTCCTTTCCAGTACGGAAAACAATTCGAGATTTCTAAGAGATAGTCATTTTCCAGTTCGGAAAATGGTCCAAATCAGACAGTCATTTTCGTAATGAAAATGGTCTGATAGATTGTTGATGTACCATAGACATCAATTCCCCTTGTGGTCAGTGTGGGGGAATGGTCTAGGATAATCATTCTTCTTGGCAGTCACTCTGATTAGTTTCAAGTAGAATGGTATGCCTCGTCGGGCAATCATTCTTTCACAGTTCACAATTGTGATAAGTTTCAAAGAATGGTCCATTTTGGAAGTTGGTGTAGGACAGTCATTCCATTCTCTCCAGGTTGTGTTGTGATTAGTTCCAGAGGAATGGCCCTATTAGGTGAATGGTCCAGGTGCAACAATCAGGGACAAGCATTTGCTAGGGAAGACTCACTCTCTCCAGGTTGCACTATGATTAGTGCTGGAGGAATGGCCAAGTTAGGTGAATGGTCTAGGCTAATAAATCAGGGTCAATTATTCTTCTATACTGTGGATAAATAGTCTAGATATACCATGGATGATGTTTTACTTTCTGAGGGAAGATGCTCTTCCAGATATCACAGATGTGAGTGGAAGAATGACCCAGATGACTCAATTTGTATCACGATATTGTTATGCAGGTTGATATCAAATGATATGATTGTTGTAGAGACTATATGCCTATGGATAGTAGTTGTATGCTACTGTGGTGGATGTCATCCACTGGTAGTGATTGTATGTCACTAGTTAGTAGAAGTGTGCTACTGAGAGTGGTTGTGTACCACTTGATAGTATTTTTATACTACTATGAATAGACACAATTGTTTTCTATTGGATGGAATTGTTCTGATTTCCATGGAGACTATCTAGTTGGATAATGATGATGGTGCTCATGATTTGATCATGAGATATCCTATGTGGCTATGATGATGCTACTGGTTGAATGGTATGTTTTTGGTCACGACCATTTTCTTTAATACCTCCCTAACTAGGAGGGAGTGTTGATATTATGGTAGCTGCGAGAGGTATTAACCTCCATGCGTAACCTTTGACAAGACTAGAATATTCCGGGAAGCAAGATAAACCCTAAAACATTGCATAAGAACCCTAAGAGACAAGTAATCTTAAGAGAATATTTAATATTGAGTTATTAGCCTCCAGAAAGAGAAGTCAGCCCAGTCATGTGAGATAGAGAAGTATAAATAGAGGGCGCTAGAGATCCTTTGTCACTCTTACTCTCATAACTGCATAAGACTAGTGGTGCACACGTTTGGAGAGGGAGTGCAACTGCAACTATTGCAATTGGTATTTTGGATTTTGGTTGGACTTTCTCTTGGTTATGGTTTCGACTTTCTGCTTAGTCTTTGGTTATTCTTGCTTTGTGCGCTAGCCTTGGAGAAAGGTGTGCTACCTTGTTTGGATATTGGATTGCTTCCAAAATTATTCTATCTTTTAAGGTTAAGGTTCTCAGGGGTGGCCTTTGTGCCTATTGTAATTGGGTGGCAATATTGATATATTTTTTATGGTGAAACGAGCACACCTATATTTCTAACAATATGATCTTTCAAGTAGTTAATATTGTCATCATCCTCATCTTGACCTGCATCATCTTCATCATCATTGAAATTTGACTGTAGATCATCCATATTGTTACCAAATGTATTTGGATCATCATTTTCTATACCATCCATATTGTTGTCTTCCATAACATCATCTAACTCTGGATTGTTGTCTTCTTGTTCCTGAACATAACCATCTTCATCATCATCATGGATGTCATTCGATGTTCTCTAATCCCTCTCTCTCATTTTGTTGGCCATCATTGTTTTGCTCAATATCCACTAATGCATCATCAAATACATGCCTTAATATTGGATCATAATGTATGACAAACATCCATTTCGGGTCCAAAATATTTTCATAGAAAATACCTACACATGAATGAGTACATACATATATTAGACGTATGTTATACAAATTTTATTGATTAATAACACATGTATATATTCACAATAAACAATGTATTAATATATTATTGATCACTACCACTTCTTGTTTGAGTTAAGGAAATACTTGCTCACAATGAATTGGTAGAACATAAGGCTCCTTATCCTCCGGTAGGAACCTTGAGGAATCTATAGAAAACAATCCACTATGGGTATCATGTATTCGCGTCCTCTCAAATGCTTCATACCATCGACACTTAAAAATACAACATTTAAAAGAGCGATATTCCAACTCAATAATTTCTTGTATTTTCCCAACATATTGTAGATTTCCTTCAATAATATTCTTATGTTTTGAGCTTGATCAACTGGATTGCTTGAAGTCAACCATGAAGCCATAGTCGATGGATCGTCTCTTTACATCTACACATTCTACATGGTAATTTCGAGCATATGCCCACATTGTTGGATATTTCCTTGCCTGTGAAAGACCATTTATTTCGTTTAAAACAAATATAATGATGAATATTAAAATAGTTAATAGTGTCAAAACTGTAAGGAAACAACATTTTGTAAAATTCCAACTGTACCTCTCTTTCACATCCTCTAGACATGTTGATTTCATCTTCTATTATGTTTGAATCTATTCCTACATCTTCTATTTGATTTTGAATTTGTTTAGCAACCCATTCTAGTGTGCAATATTTTCCCCATTCCCCTTGCAGATCAATAGGAAATGGGGTATTCCTTGGGTTCGATCTCTTAAATTGTCTCCTTGTTTCTAACACTTCTTCTCTCTTTTTATCATGCAAATCAATCCATTTATTCATAAAATCTATGTGGTACATACTGAACTTGTCGAGTATAGCACTTTCGTCTACACCTATTACATGTTAACATGTTTATTTCAAACTCCAAAGGCCATTTTGTTAATTTGACAAATAAATTATAGAGTAAATTAATGATTGCAATAAAAACAACCACAATGATAATGAGATTAATTACTAATTTCTACTTGAACACCATTAGATTGTGGTTTTTCTACATCAATAATAATTGATGCTTGTTCTTCATCCCATAAGCGTGGCTCATCTTCAAAATCCTTACCAAGGAATTCACATAGGAAGAAAAATGCTTCATTCAATACATACCCTTCAACCGTATGACCCTATGGATGTGCCTTTTGTTAGACATATATTTTTAGAGTTTTCATATACCTCTCAAAGAAAAACATCCACCTTGTTGATACGACACCTGCCAATTCATTGTCATCGACTAGGTGTATAAGTAAATGGACTTGTAGGTCCATGAAACTTGTAGGGAGCTCCTTCTCAAATACACATACAATTTCTGCAATTTCCTTCTTCCATTTTGACACTTCAGATTCGTGGATCTCCTTGGATGTCACCCACCTGATATAAGATTATTAAATTAGTATGAACCTTTAGGAAAAAAATAAAATGAAATACAATATCTCTATGTCTCTCACACATGAACATTCCATACCACATACCTTGCAAATGTTGACAATTGACTTATGGCATTCCTCAAGTCAACGGTAAGGCATGAATCCCCCCTAATTTCCAATGGAATGATATGCTGTCAAACGTATTTATGAAAGGTCATTAGTTATTTTTGTCACACAATAGAATATTATAATATATTTAGTACCTAATCAATTTTACCAATAAAAGTTAAATGATGATATATAATACCTTCATAAAATTATGAAAATCATGTGTTTTAAATTTTGTGATATGTCCATCAACTATAAAAGCTTTAACCAATGATGACCCATATCCAATAGGCGTCCTTATTGAATGTATGGCATTTTAAAGTTGGTCTAGCTCTTTCTTTTTCAAAATCCATGGAGCTTCTAAATATGTTTCATTTTCCCTGTTTGGCCACACATGTTTTCTATCAAATTTGGTACATGAAAGAGCAATATCTCTCCTCGAAGACAAGGTGTCCTTATCTTTTCCTGATATATGTCGAAATATTGAATCTGGGACATTTTTGAAGATGTGCATAGGATCTGATAGGTGAGATATTAATAGATCCTTCTAGTAAGGGAGCTCATAAAATATGGATTTCCTTTTCATCCCTTCTAACATCTTAATTACAACTTGTTCCGGTTCTTCAATAGAATCACCCCCATAAAAATATCCTTCCAAGATTTCAATTCAACATATTCATATTTCTTAGGCCAATCAGTTGGACCCATAATCATGGGAGGGCCCATATTTTCAACTTTTCAATCAAATTGATTCTTATGGTGGTTTCTAAACCTATGATCTGGTGGTAGAAAAACCATGTTGTTTGCATAAATAAATTTACGTAGATCTTTAAAATACCGCCCTTGAAATGGTTCTGCACATCTTGGATATGCAAATATCCCCTTTGTTTCAAGCCCTGCAATTCAATAAGTAAGGTTAATAACATTAAAATACTAGTATAAAAACAAGTATGAAAGTTGGGATGAAAACAAATTATTAGTGTAAATATGTAATTTTTTTATTATCTTACTGGAACAAACACCAATTCCTGGGAAATCATGAATAGTCCAACATATCACACCATACAACATGAAGGAACTATTTGATGGAGGACGTGATAGGTCATACATTCTTATGCCTTTCCATAGTAGTTGCATCTCATCAATAAAAGGCGCAAGATAAACATCCATGTTTTTAACTTGATATTTTCCTGGAACAATGAGAGTCAACATAAGGTGCTCCTTTCTAACATTCATCCATGGGGAAATATTTTATACTATCAATCCGACTGGCCAAACACTATAATTTGAGATCTTGAAAGATAATGGGCACACTCTATCAATAGCAAAACCAAACCTGATACTAAGAGGTTCATCTTTGAATTTTCTTGGCCATTTTTCCTCTATGTGTTTCAATGCTTTGGACTTGGCCAGAATTCACATGAATCCATATTTACTCCTATTCTTTGCATGCCAGTCCATCAATTGTGCAAGTGAATTGCAACGAAACATTCTTTGAAGTCTAGGTATAATTGGCATGTGACGTAAAACCTTCTTTGGAACTGTAGGACCTTGTACATATGTACGATATCTCTTCTCTTTGCATACATGACATTCTACCTTGTATTGATATTCAACTCTGTATAAAATTCAGTCGTTTTTACATGAATGAATTTGCCTGTATACAATCCCCAACTCAACCAACAACTTACATGCCTCTTTGCAAGTTGATGGCAACACATTCTCTTCAAGAAATATTTTGGTTTTTAGTGCCCTATAAGATTGCCAAAGATTAGATCAATAGAATGTTTGAATTATTATGAACATGTTTGATATGTCAATCTATATTAGGAATATTCATAAACGAATTATGTACACCAATTGACAATGCATTGTAAGAAATAGATTTCAACTCACTTCAGTAGGGTGGTGAATCCTTTGTCTGACCAGCCAAATAGTGACTTGATTTTTAATAATATTAATGTGCATGCTAGTTTTGAGGTTCTACTTGCAACCGATTTGAACATGGGTGTATTTGCTTCTTTCTCGATGGAGTCTTTCAGGTTGTTATCATCAACATTATGTTGGTGGTAATTACCCCTATTGTCATCGTTACTGTCATCCATATGATCATTGTTGTCATCATTGTTTCCATCCCCAAAGAAAACTGTAAGAATTTCATTCAATCCTTCTTCATGCACTACATTTTCACTATCATGATCATCATCAATAAGCCTAGGTGGCATGCCATCAACATATGCTAATCTCATCACCTGTTCAAATTTCTCAGGTGGTCGAATTCTCTTTAAATATGCTCTTTTCTCCTTGGTATGGTTTAAAGGATGGTTTGGATCATCCCATCCAAATGTTAATAGCCCAGTTGAATCTTGTGTATTAGTAGTCGTTTTTTCATCATCATCTTCTACCTATCAACAAACACAACCATTATTTAATGTTTGGAAACAATTGAATAAATCATAAATGTATCAATTTCAAAGAAATATAATCAAATATGGCTTAACAAATTAAAATATAAAAGGTATGAACATATATACATTAGTTTAATAATATAACGTTATTTTATAGACTGCTTTATTTATACAATGATTTGAATAAAACACAATTTTGACAACACAGTTTATAAAACATAAATCCACAGTCATTTATTATTCTTTGTTTTTCGGCCCTTAAGAAGATCCTTAGGGAGACATTATTATTCCCTTTTCTTTCGTGCAAGAGTGCATTTTAAGAAGGGGTAATCAATCAATAATTCAACCCCAATGGTAAGGTCCATAGTAGCCTCAACCATTATTTATACAATGATTTGAATAAAACACAATTTTGAAAACACAGTTTATAAAACATAAATCCACACTCATTTATTATTCTTTGGTTTTCTACTCTTAAGAACATCCTTAGGGAGACCTTGTTCTTCCCTTTCTTTCGCGCAAGAGTGATTTTTAAGAAGGGGTAATCAATAAATAACTCACCCCCATTGGTAAGGTCCATAATATCCTCAACCATTATCAATCTATCAACCTCTCTTTCCATATCTCCATATTTATAATTTATAACCTCAAAAAATTGACAATTTGGTCTTACAGTAGGGTCTCTTCTCTTACTACTATTTATAAATCCTGCAATATTTTTGTGTGTGTATGCACGTCCATCTATATACATAATATGACCTCTATTCATTTATTTTCCACTTTTCGATTGGAGACGATGTGTATACTATTCAAATTTAGACCATATGCTGACATGCTAGGCTTATATTCTGCTAGCCTTCTCCATTCACCACTATAATATGACATACCATAATATGGCATTAATCTCCTAGTGGTTTGTTGTGAATTGTTTCTATGTTTAGATCCCACATGTACATTTTTGACAATAAAGAGGCCTATATTCGCTCCATGAATATTGGAGGGTCGTATCATGTAGTTGTAACCCCAAAATTGAAACACCTCGTACACTTTAGGTAGTTGTTGATCACTAGGCCAAGCACACTATAGCCGACAATCAAATGTCTCTTTGTAAATTGATCTCAAACCCAGGGGAAAGTCATCATATCCATCACATTCATTCTCATAGGGTATGTAGTTCACCTTCCCATTGTCTTTAAGCAAATTATGCATCTTTAAACCGATTCTTGTTCTTTTACTTGTTTTCTTCAATTCCTCATCTTCCGAGTTGGTATATTGGCACATATTTTTTTAGATGTATCATCTGATAAATGGTCATCTCCCTCTAGGCTGGAAGTCGGTGATACAAAATAATTTAAAACAATAACTTTATCCTGCAAGCATCCATCAAGAAAAAAATTAATTAGTTAAATAATATAAAACAATGTTTAAAAGAAGTATACATGTTATTTTTATCAAATTGGAAAATTCCTTACCACAATTCCTATTGGATTTGAATTGATTGTAGGAGACATAATACCCATTGTTACACATTATTTTGGTCATCTTGATAATGATTTTACAAGCATATGTTTAGGCTCTCAAAATGATCTTTTGCCTGAGAAGAGCAACTGCATTCTTCTTCTGCAAGACTACTTTTTGGAAGGACGCCACAGGCTACAAGTCTTACATAGTGCAGAAATCCTTGATTTCTGTAGGCTTCTCTATAGCTGGCCCACAGGATTTCCATAGGCTGCTATATAGGCAGGGTGCGACGACATTTTAAAGGCTAAAAGAAGAAAGAGTTTCACGAAGTTTCTAGAAGGGGAATCTTCTAGAATGTGAGGTGGCATCCGTATGGTTGTGATCTTACTAGTTCCTCTGATTTGTGGGATCATTATCATCCTTTTAACCACTTCACCTTCTCCTATATAATCATGGGCTTCTCATGGAAAAGGTTAAGCAATATTAGGTAAATAATTAATGAAAGAATAGGCTGAAGACTGTGTGAAGAATCCTATTTCAAGTGATGCTTGAGGTCTCCATTTATCCATCAAGTTTTTGTGGATTATCTTCATGCGAACTTTGAATCAAGTGTGTGTGTGTGCCGGAACAAAGGACCACTAAAAGGGAACTTGCGACATCAAGGTAATTCGGTTGTATCTTCTACTTTTCATTAATATAATATGGTGGCATGTCTCTTTCCCATAAAATCATTAGTATTTTATTACATGATTCCTTGATCACATGTTTAGGTTTCCCTTGAGTTTCTACGATTGTTGCTTTCACGTCAGTTGGTTTGTGTTATTGCAGATCTAATTTCATAGGAGCACCGGGGTGAAGCAGGGACAACAAAGATATAAGGAAGTGATTTATAAGGTATGTTATCTATTCCTTCTTTGGTAGTAAAGTCAATGATCACAACTTAGGGAAAGTGTCATGTTCTGTCTTGTTTTTTTCTAGATCTAGGTGGAACTAGGGGGATTAGTTTATGCCCACATTCACCGATTTACCCAATAACAAAATTGGCGACTCCACTCGGGATATGAATTATTTGTGGTTTTTTGATGGCCATTTGCTTTTAGCCTATCTTTTTCATTCTGTTTCAGTCTCTGAGTCTGTGGGAGATCCAACAAGACTCTTTGGACCTGAAAGTTTCCTCAGACCTTCCATATTTTTTCAAAAATCCCTTTGTTTGTAAAAAATTCTGCACTGTAACCTATGCATAGCCCATGGAAACCTTTGATTTCTGCACCTTATCCATTTATCACAGCACGGGCTTTCTGTACCCTACTTGTTTCTAGCTTGCAGAAACGGTTCATTTCCGCACTGTAACCTATTGCTGGGTTGCAGAGGCGTTTGCAATTTTTTTTTTGATTTAGGTCTGGTCACCTCTTGATACCCATTTTTGCTTCACCAGCTGGGAGGAAATGTTTTCCAGTTCTTGACTATTTCTTGAAGTGTTTAGCGTACCTTAGATTGGTTTTCAAAGATCGATCACCTCTCTTAGTCATTTTTCGGTTTTATTTTTTATTTTTATCAACAACGATATAATCTCTGATCCTGTATCTGAGTGCTTGATTGATTCAAAGTTTGTCAATTGGATTTAAATGTTTTGGATTGATTACGTATTCCAGACTGTTTGCTGATTGAAGAGTTATTTCTCCATTGGCATTTGGGGAAATTCTTTCTCGTCATTTTTAACTTTTATCTTCATTGAAAGTTTGATTTGGGTGCTTATTGAAGGTATAAATTTTATTGGATTACTTGTCTTTTCTCTGTCGCGCCCTTGGTCTGGTCTTAGAAAAGAAGAATTTGAAGTTATCCATTCTTTTGAATAATCACACATAAGAAAATTTATTGCATTTAACCGAAGAGAACATTGAAGAACTTCATTCTTTATTGGTTGTTTGAAATTGTGTTCATTTATAGAAAAAGGAAGTATATTTCATAGCTTACATCATTCTAGAAACACCTTCTCCCTGTTGTAGATAGAATTCATTGGACAAAAATTTGCATCATTCATTTCTATTTGCATATTGTTGGGTCAATGTCTTACACAACATCGGTTTCATTCCCATCTCCTCCTTGAGTAACAACAGCCTTTAATAATATTGCAAAAATCTAAAACTTAATTAGTAATTTTTCTAGGGCTCTTTTACACCAACATTAGCTAGGCTAGGGCTTTGGAATAGGCGGTGAGACACACTCTCCAAAGCACAAAACACATGATAGTATCTTGTGATAGGGAGTGTTAAATTCCATTTGCAACATTTTGTCCTGGGAAGCCCTTCTCACACAAGGGTCAAACCTTAGGTCGCACTGAGATTGGCATAGTTACTCACCCTGCTCTGTTGATCTCGGTGTAGAGATTGCGCGTATTATGGGGGTTGCTTGAAGGTATACCCACAGTGATGAGTGGAAGCTGCTCAAGTTGATTTCGGGCTAGATATACTGTTGTTGCGTGTGGATCATACTGTCGACTGTTCCCCCAAGCATCATTGTTGTTTTTGGTAGCCTTAGTTTCCTATCTTCTTAGGTTCTTACACGAGGTGACTGTGGAGGGGAAAGTCTTCATGGTACCTGGAATTGACGCTGGCCAGACTCACTCAGGCTCCTTGGAGGGTATACCCATGATTGTGTGTGGAAGCTTGCATCAGGGTGTAAGTCCATTAAGCAGGTCGTCAACGTAACTTTTCCTCCCTAGCCCAACCCCTTCTTGTCTTGACTTTGCGACGTTGGATTTCGTCACCAACTAGTGACTTCAGAATAAAAAGATTTTGTTTGCTTGGTTTTGATTCCTATATTCTACTAGCGAGTGTTGTTTGTTTACATAGTTGGCCATTGATTTTTTTCGTAAAATTTTTAGTTTGACCAACATTGACCCTCCACGCCGTTCACGTAGGATGCAAGGACTACCTCTGGAAGATTCGAAATTTTCTCAACCCTTGCCTCCTAATCCACTGGAGGACTCTCCTCAATAGAGTAAGATCGAAGATCACGTACCTTCACAAGCGGAGAGAGCTTACTCTTTAGAAATTTTTCGAATCATTTCTGATCCTTTGGAATCTTTCCGCTTACCTCCTGGATACGAGAGACGTATTCTCCGATTGAACTCGTCCAGAGAACTTGTTATTGACACTTCTGGAATACCAACTGGAATCCTCACCGACCTTGAGAATGAGGACCCTCTTTGGATCACTGACATATCTTAAACTCCGACTTCTAGGCGGAACCCTCCTGACTCAGAGGCAGAAGCTGCGATACCTGTCGTTTCTGAACCACCCGAGACATCTTTTACGTTTACGATACCTTTATATCACTTTAACAGTACAACTTGCTATTACTTCGCTGGTTCAGAGGTTGGTCCTAGATCAAATATACCTCTTCAACAAGCCCATTCCACAATGGTCCCAAACACTACGATTCTTCCCACCGGGAATATGGTGGCTAGCCAACATCCTATTGGTACACTGCTTTCGTCTAGACAAATCCCGTCACTCCCTCTTGGGTATAATGCTTCAAATGCTTCTATCCCCATTCCTACCCAAGTTCCATCCAGAGCTCCTTGAGACTTTACTCCTCCTGGGTATAATGCTGCTTCCGGTTCTATTCCGACACCATCCCAGTTCCTCTCTGGAGGGTCTTATCCACATTTTATAGGAGGATTTGGACCTAGTGGCTCTACCACCTTTGGAATTTCTACTCCATTATTCATGTCTGGTTATCAGATTCCTACTGGGGGACAATATAACCTAGGGGGGAAAACTCAATTTGGAGGTCAAACCCAAATTGGGGCATCATCCTCACCTAGAGGACAACCCCCACTCGGAGGATATAATCTTCAATATGGACAGAATATCCTTGGATCACTAGCCCAGTATTGGGATCTTCTTATTCAGGGAAATCCATAATCAGCTAGGGGGAAACAACCTCAAGTTAGTTCTTTTATACCCCCTATTTCGGGCCAGTCATACCTCAGTTCTTCCAATCCCATTTGGGGTTCGAACGTTCAAACTAGTATCCCTCCCCAAGGGAACATTCCCAACCAATACAACCTAATGGGCTACATGCCTTCGCACAGACGTCCGAATCTGTTAGGATCGTTTCCTCATATGCAGACTTCTTATGGTCCTACTGCTCTACCGATGGGACTCCCTTCCCAAAGTCACCAATATCCTCATGTGAATAGACAATTACCCTTTTTAGCCACTTTGGATCTACTTGACTTGTCTAGAATCTTGAATGATCCTATACTACACTCTCCCCATTGGCCAGTCATATCGGCCAAACTACCGTCCGATATTCCAAAATTTGAC
Source organism: Picea engelmannii (assembly GCA_009831015.1). Taxonomy (NCBI): domain Eukaryota; kingdom Viridiplantae; phylum Streptophyta; class Pinopsida; order Pinales; family Pinaceae; genus Picea; species Picea engelmannii. The sequence goes on from ML809195.1 coordinate 22,362, forward strand.
AGTAAATCAGCAGAGGATCCAAGAAACCATGTCATGACTTTCCACCTTTGGTGTTCATCCAACTCTTTGATGGATGATTCCATTCGGTTACGACTCTTGCAACGAACTCTCACGTGTTCGAATGCAAAGTGGTATATAGAACTACCACGAGGTTTCTTCACTGAATTTAATACCCTAGCCATGGATTTTCTTACGCACTACCAACTGGCAATCCATTATGAAAAAGGAATCAAGATTTTAAGTTCCTTCAAACAAAACAAGGCCACTCATATCTCTGATCACTTTCATGAGTGGAGACGAAGACGAAATTTGATCAAACTCGATCTTCCCGATTAGTGATTGGCAGAATGGTTCACGAAATCATTTGTGAATAAAATCTCTCGTGACATTGCCATGGGTGGAGTTGTCACAAAAGAACAGGCAATCAATCACGCTTAGTACCTCGACCTCGTTTATTCACAAACAGGTACTCTTTACGACTTACTCCCTGATGCACCTCGCCCTTCTACTACCGCTACCTCAAATACCCATGATTCTTCTCATGCGGCTGATGGTGTGATTGACACTTTCCATGCTCAACCTCAAACTACGCAAGGCTGTCCCACCAAACCCAAATCTAATGCTTCTAATGTTCAAAATGCTCCGTCTCCTACTCCTTCCCCCGAAAAAACATCTGAGGTTAACTCTGTTCAATCTACTCCTGCTAGAAAGAATAAATCTAAAAAAGGAAAGGGTAAGAATAAGGAGGATAAAAATAACCCACAGTTTGAGAAAACCAAAACACAACCTGCTGATGATAAGGATAAGCACAAACCCTGATACCCTTGCCTTATCTATGGTGATGATAACTATACCAAAGATTGTCCAAGATGGGCTGAGGTTACTAAGTTCCTCCAAGGGACCGTGAAACCTCCCACACTTGCCATTTTGTCTCAACCTTTCCCTTCTCAATAACAGGCCCAAATGGTCATTCATGACCAACCCTCTCTCTCCACTACTTCTTATGTACTCATGTGTACTGGTGATTCTAGAAAGAATGACGTTACACTTACCACTAGAGCCAAAGATTACTCTTCCTCAAAGGAGAAGGTTGACGATATACCACCTTCATTAGTTCAACAATCTCCCTCAATTTCACCTCCCAACGATCCTCTTCATCTCAAACGACTGAGTCTCGATACAGTCCTTCGTCCTCCCCCAAAGGGTGTTGTTCAAAAGTTCACCTTCAACCCTCATGCACGTGCTTCTCAGAACTATAGTATTGTAGAGGATCTGGCACAAGCACCTTCTGTGATGTCGGCTCTCGAAGTCCTCCAAAGTTTCCCTGCTCAATGGAAGGCACTACTAAAGGCTATTGGTGGAATTGATCCTATGAATACAAACTTGATAATTTTTGACCTTGAAGATCACATTCCGAGACTCCCTCCTCAACTTGTATTCTAATTACAAGTTGTTGTCTCCAACAAGAACATCTGTCGAACTGTTATTGATGAGGGTGCCTCCACATGTGTAATGTCTGTCTCATGCTGGAAGGCCATCGAAGCCCCTCCTCTTACTGAATCACATAACACACTTAAAGCCTTCAATGGATCTGGCTTTAAACCCTATGGTGTACTTCCTTCATTGTCTATTATGTTGGAAGACAAATCGGTCAATGTTGAAGTTGAGGTCTTTGATGCACCTCTCGATTATAACCTCTTACTTGGCCGTAGCTGGATTGATGCGATGCATGCAGTTGTGTCTACTCTTTTCCATGTTGTGCGTTTTCCACATCAGGGAAAGGTCATTACTGTCGATTAGTTATCCTTTTTCAACTCTGACACCCGTAATAGAAACGTACCGTTTATCGTGAAGACACCGCCCGGGTACGAGAACGTCGGTGTAGGCCTACTTAAAGATTCGACTTTGATGGGTACTTTCCCAATCCCACCACTTGATTTTCCACCTCCTTTGGTTGCCTCGATCAACATGATTTCCACCTCCGTTCGCAAAACTCACCCATCCTCCGACCCGTGGGTAATACCCGAACCTAGTGATTATACTCGCTACATCGACCAAATGCCTTTAAGTTTGGTTGAATCCACCTACCAAGACATTCAATCGACAACCCCCTCTACCCTCTCTCTCGGTGATTTGTCTCCTGACTCGTTCCATGTTATTTTTCCCATGGACGAGATGATTATGTCGGTTATGTCAAATGGAAGAAACTCCTTGGGATGATGGACATCATCGTTCCATTCTCTTCCTCGAACAACACACCATCGAGAGTTACCAACGGATCTCGACTCCATTGACTGTTGTTGTTGTTTCCTTTGTTCCCGAGTTGTCACACGACGTGTTATATGAAGGGAAATTAAGTAATATTTCACCCACCATCCCCCTCGACATATCTATTAAACCTAGAGTTGTTGAGAATGTTCACATCGAAGCTTCGTGCTCCACTGACGAAGTTGTCACATATAAATCACTTTTTCAAGAGTTTCTTGACATCTTCGCTTGGAGCTATGAAGAAATGTTGGGTATTGACCTTGATATTGTTGTACATGAAATTAAGACGTACCCGGGTGCTAAACCCGTTCGACAGAGACTTTGCCCGGTCCACCCCCACAAAGCAGCTGCTATTAAGCTTGAAGTCGAAAAACTTCTTAAAGCTGGCTTTATTTATCCTTTGGCTTTAACTGATTGGGTATCCAATCTCGTTCCAGTTAACAAGAAACAAGGTATGATCGGTGTCTGCATCGATTATAAGGATATTAATCAAGCTTGTCCTAAAGACAACTTTCCCACCCCCTTCGTTGACCAGATCGTTGATGATTGCACTGGGAGTGAAATATTCTCTTTAATGGATGGTTTCTTCGGCTATAATCAAATCAACATCTTTCCCGCGGATCAACACAAAACACCTTTTATTTGTCCTTGGGGAACTTTTGCCTACCAGAAACTACCCTTCAGATTAAAGAACGTTGGTGCGAATTTTCAACATGCCATGTCTTATGCTTTTCATGATATTAAGCACATTGTACAACCATATCTAGATGACCTACCGACACATTCCATCCATTGTAATGACCATCCGGCACACCTCCGAGCCATTTTCCTCCGTTGTCGGTTCTATCGTATACACTTAAACCCACACAAATGTGTTTTCTGTGTGGAGTCTAGCCGACTTATAGGCTTTATCGTTTCCCACTATGGGATCATGGTCGATCCTTTGAAGGTCGAGGTGATCCTCAATCTCCCTCTTCCTTCTTCACTTCGCCAGCTTCAAAGTTTGCAAGGGAAGGCAAACTTTTTATGTCATTTCATCCCAAACTACGCTCAATTAACACTCAGATTTACTTGACTGCTAAAGAAAGGTTCTGCGATCATATGAGATTCCACTGCCAACAAAGATTTCGAAGATTTGAAATTGACTTTAACTCGTACCCCATTACTTTTTCCACTCGATTATAGTCGAGATTACTTCCTTTATCTCGTGGCTTCAGACTCTACCATCGCCATGGTTCTAGTCCAAGAAGATGATTCACACGACGAACATGTCATCTATTATTTGAGTTAGAGTCTCATGACTATCGAAGCCAAGTATTTACATGTTGAAAAACTGGCCTTGGCAGTTGTTCAAGATGTTCAATGTTTCTGTCACTACATCCTATTACGCAATACCACTGTGATTTCCAATTGCAACCCCATGCAATGTATTCTTACACGCCAATTGCTAGGGTGAAAACACTCCAAATGGATCGTGATAGTCCAGGAGTTTGACTTAGAGTTTGAACGTGCTAAGTCTAATAAATCCTTGGTGTTTTTGCATACTGATATGTGACCTTCCCTGTACTGAGACAAAAAATGTAGCAGCAGATTCCTTACCTGATGAATCCCTTTTTCTGATTAGTTCCAATGACCTTTGGTATGGGGATATCATTATTTGTCTCCAGACTTAGACCTTCAGGCTCGATTCGTCTAGCATCGACTGTCGTCGTATACGTTACCAAGCCCGTCAGTATATTATCGTAAGTGATACTCTTTATCTCCATGGGGTTGACTCCATTTTTTTATGATGTCTCACCTATGATGAAGCTGAGAAGGCCTTGAATGAATTCCATTCTGGAGCATGTGGTGGTCACATGTCTGGGTATGCTACTGCCCAAAAGATCTTATGAGGTGGGTATTTTTGGCCTTCTTTATTTAAAGACTATATAGTTGCCGTCCAAAAATTCCATGCTTGCCAAACTTACAATAATAAAATAAGATTGCATCCTGGTCCTTTACACCCTGTAGTTTCCATTGGACCTTTCACGAAATGGGGTATCGATTTCATGACATGTCACCCTCACTCGGCCAGGGGGCATGGATACATTATTGTAGCCATGGATTATTTCACGAAGTGGGTCGAGGCGACGCCTACATTCGAAAATACTGGAAAAACTACATCCCTATTCATATTCAATCATATCATCACACGATTCAGAATCTCGCAAGCTATCGTCATCGATCACGGTAGTCATTTTTGAAACTTCATGATGTTTGAGCTTACTGAAAAGTTGGGTCTTCGCCATGAAAACTCAACCTCCTACTATCCGCAGGCCAATGGCCAAGTTGAAGTGATAAACAAGGTTCTCATCACTATGCTTCGACGGTTTATAAGGATCCACAAGACAAGTTGGCACACGATGTTGTTTTCAACATTATGGGTTTATCGGACATCCGTGAAGTCTGCCACGGGATTTATGCCTTTTCAACTTGTGTATGGTATCGAGGCTATTCTGCCAATTGAATGTGAGATATCGTCATTGAAGCTACCCATAGAACTTCTCCCACACACCTCTGCCAAAGAGGAACGTCTATTGTATTTAATGCGATTAGACGAAACCCGTCGTGGTGCCACCCTAGTTATTGAAACCCAGAAGAAACGCGTGAAATCCCAATACGACAAGCATGCCAAGCCACGTGTTTTCTCCAAAGGTGATCTAGTTCTTCTCTATGAACATGATCGTGATTTACTAGGGGCCGAAAAATTTGAGGCTATGTGGCGTGGCCCTTATATCGTTAAACGAGTGTTGGAGAAGGGAGCTTATGAGTTAGTCGACTATGATGGTATCCCTTTGAGTGAACCCAGAAATAGGCTTTACTTGAAGAAGTACTATGCCTAGATTGTCTTTTCATAAGTGCTTGTATCTTTATTGTATCATATTTTTTGCGTGCTACTTTTTGTTTGCTTTTACGTTATTTGGTTTCCACCCTCGACCGCTTATCTTGTGTTGTTCTTGGTTTCCAGATGTCAGAGTCTTCGCTACCCCACGTTGGCTTTACTGATGGCGCTAGTCGTAGTACTCATAACCTAGCTTCTGCTGCGTGGGCAATCTATGCACCTACAAATGAACTTATCAGTCTGCGCGGTGTTTGCCTCGGTTGTGCAACCAATAATATTGCAGAATATTGCGCAGCCATCGAATTATTGACCGATGCTATTTCACTTGGGATCCGTCACTTGGTTATACGACTTGATTCATAGCTAGTAGTACTACAATTAAGTAATGTCTATGCTATCCGAAGTCCTACTTTGTTACGGGTATATCTACGAATTCACCTCTTGGAATGTTATTTTGATTATATTGAGTATCAACACATTCCTAGATGTCTAAATACATTATCTGATGCATTAACTAATTATGTGTTAGAAAGACATCTGAGACATTTATAAATCCAATCACACACATCACATGTTATATATAAAGCAAAATAAGCCAGTAGAGCCTCGTGTATATATATAACGATAAAAAGTTTGTTAGAAAAAGTGTTTTTCATCCAAAAGACCAAAATATCAAAATATGAAGCCCACAACTTCTACAAAATAGTATCATGGATGCTTCTCACGGTAGCATACTACTGCCCACGCCACCCTATGCAATAACCAACTAAGTGAGCTGGACACGCCTACAACATGGCGTTGGTAACGCCTCGAGATCTCCTCGATCGAGATGTCGGGTATGCCTGCTGTCAGACCCTCCAAATTCTGCTCCATTGTCTCATAGTCGCCAACATCCCACCCTGCTACTACACCTGCCTCTCCTTGTCTCTAGATCAGAGATGTGCTCGGGGGTTGGCATGGCCCTACATCTGCGGGATCAAAAGTTTTTTGATTAGTCTTTAGATCGAGAACACAAAGAACATCTTATATTTAAAAAATAAAATCCATAAAAACACTATAAAGAACAAAATATCTTTCTTACCTAGATTCGCCCACTAAAATACCTCAGGGAGAACCAAATTGGGATCACCTCGAATGTACCGGCTGTCATATGCATAATCATCAAGATTTGGGGCCTTAACCAATCAAAAAAGGCATCATTGTACTTGACAATTGGACCCGCTACATGTCGAGCCATAAGATCACACCACCGTTTCATTCTTGGGTCTTGTGGAGTTGATATTCCCCATTCCACCTGTAGCCACAAATGAGGGACTATTTCTAAGAATAAAGATACCAAAATGGACCCATACCCAAACTTCTTTAGGTCTCCATTCTTTCTTTTTGTGAGTTGTGTCTTTTGCGGAGCACACCGTCACACCAATTGAATACTTGGGGTTCCAGGCATTCAATGACATATTGAAAATAACTCTAGAGTGCCATGTGCACTGACGCGCTTCCTTCCATCCATGCAATGTTAAAGAGGATGGTTCTGAGAGTCATATCCCACACACCTTGGATAGCCACTTTACCCTTGCATCTTTCGGAATCAGGTTCATAGTGCCAACGAATATACTCACTCATTGACAAGCAACCACCTCGACCCCCTGTCAAAGTCATGCGTGCCCCTTGACGGGATAACCACGTCAAGAATTAAATATCCTCAATATTCAAGAAAAGGACATGGACACCCACATGAAATACTTGCTGTTCTGAGTCCCACATATGGACCTAGTACTCTAATAGTCTCCGTTGGGCTCTCATGCCCTGGATTTTGAAAAGTTTCAAAAGGCCACATTGCTTAAGAGAATTAATAGTTCCTGGATCATTCAAAGCCATAGATTCATTCTCTTCATGCTCACATTCTCTCCATTCCAACATTTTTGCTACCAAACACCTGCATGGAAGTAAAAGAGGATAGTTAGCATCCTTATCCAACCCTTTTTGGAATTCTTTTTGTTTCAACACTTATTTTTCTTTTTTGGTTTTCAGCCGCCGCAACTGAGCTTCAGTTACAGTGCGGAACTTCCGCTGGCAAGCCATTGGGCACCTGCAAAAATCATTGATTTCCGCAGGGCCCGATATTGGCCACCTGCAACGGCCCCGACGCATGCCTACTAGCCCAAAAATCACCCAAAAAATCATTTTTTGACCACCCAAAACAAATTTTAATCCATTCAAAAGGAAGAAGATGAAGAGCTTACCATTTTGGCGGAGATTGTTCGCCGAATGATTGCCTATGATCCTCGTAATCGATTGCAGAAAAAATGGAGGAAAAAGGGTTTTTTTGACCAAATGTAAATGAATTGGTAAAGAATGCTTTTTACTCTTATTTATTGCATTTTTACCTTTTTTCATAATATTTTATATCATATAAATGCATTTGTTCAAAAACCCATAAATCTAATGGTCTTCTGAGTGTCTTGTCTCTTGCAGGAAGTAGACTAAGGTTTTAATTAACAGAGTATGGATGTTTGTTCCGTGATTAGTTTTTTCTTTCCTTACGCATATAAGTACTTTTTAGGGTTTTTCAGGAAAAACCTTGAGCCTAGTCTTTGTTCGTTCTCGTGCTCTAAAATTGATGAGAATGAAACCAAGTATACTTTTGTCGTTTTTTCGTACTTGTCATGGAAACACAAAAAACGAAATCCATGGAGTACCCTTTAAGCTCTTTTCACACTCCATAGACATGAAAATATTTCCGAGCGAACTTGTTCTGTTCATGCTTGTAAAAGTATTTGAATAAAACGTTTGATGGGCTATATTTTATCACTTTTTCGGTCTCATCGAACTACTTTACGAAAAAGGAATTGGGAGAGTTCTCTTTAAGTGTTTTTTAGACTCTCAAAACATGAAAACCCCCAAGTTTTCTATCTTTGGACTCGTTAAACAAACATCGAAAGACCCACATGAGACCAAACCACTCCTTCTTAGGGTTCATTAAACATACTTTGAGGAACTCGTCCGAAGGATGAGCTTACATTGACAAGCATATGTTATCCTCCTCAAGCTTGTGTAAAAATAAAGAGGTACTCGCCAGAAATGGTGGGGGAAAATTTGGGAAAGAGATGTGTCTCTGTATTTGTGTTAGTGGCAGTAAGCGTCACTCTTGAACATGTCACCCCCTTCATCATTTGAATCCAGGTTGGCAAATCCATTTGTCTCTCGTCTGAATTTCTGCAAGTTCATATCTTGGGTCGTCTTTGAGTCAATGCTGCCAAGATCAGTGTCATGTCATTTATATGTTCAAGAGAAGTTCAACCAAGCCCTCTATTGAGTCGACCATCTGCAGTTGTCAATTCCTACCATGTCAGCCTTCCTTGTGTCAGTTTCAAATCATATTCATACTCTACTCTACCCTAAATCTGTTACTCATTTCGTGTCATTGATGGGGGATACATTAAGGCCCTCCTATGACAAGTCTTTTCCTATCGACTTCAACTCATCATCCAAGAACTAGACTTAGAAATCATTTAGTACCTTAGATCCCGCATGCCTTAATGGCAGGTTTCTTCACTCTCGACAATGGATTCACATCATTGGTCCCTGATCAAGAGATTCCATCGAGTGTTCGACTTTAGCTCATGTATTCACATTCGTTGGATTGTACTGGCGTACCTTGAGAGTCATTGACATCAATGGTGATTTCTCTCGCACTTGTTAATGGTTTTCATTAATGAATGGTAATCAAGTGGTTTCTACCATGTTTGACTTCAACACCTGTAATCGCATGGCTAGATTCGTATTTACGGACGATAGGATTGAAGACCCTGGATCTCATTATTCTTGGTCCAGGTTGCGATTGAAGTGTTTGTGGTTTGTATTGACACATAGATCCACTTTGTATATCTCGTGGCTATGTCCGAATCTGAACTTTCCAATACATAGATCCACAGTGTATTCCTGGTGGCTATGTAGAATCTTGCTGACATGGATCCACATTGTATAATTGGTGGCCATGGATTATATTTATGATTTCAATCATTTATGGTCTGAACATGGGAATTCCTACCTCAGACATGGTATAATATTGTGTAGATGCTTGATTGTTTGCAGGTTCCCGATTGGTGCGTTCTTTGTTCCCAACACACACACACACACATTTTTACAAAGTATTTCGGCTGTCACTAGTTCCAGCCTCATACTTTGGGGGGCATTCTGTTACACATTATTTTGGTCATCCTGATCATGATTTTACAAGCATATGTTCAGGCTCTCAAAATGATATTTTGCCTGCGACGAGCAACTGCTTTCTTCTTCTACAAGACTACTTTTTGGAAGGACGTCGCAGGCTACAAGTCTTACACAGTGAAAAAATCCTTGATTTTCGTAGGCTTCTCTATAGCTGGGCCGTGGGATTTTCGCAGGATGCTATATAGGCAGGGTGCGGCGGTGTTTTAAAGGCTAAAAGAAGAAAGAGTTTCACAAAGTTTCTAGAAGTGGAATCTTTTAGAATGTGAGGTGGCGTCCATATGGTTGTGATCTTATTGGTTCCTCTGTTTTGGTGGGATCATTATCATCCTTTTAACCACTTCATGTTCTCCTATATAATCATGGGCTTCTCATGGAAAAGGTTAAGCAAGATTAAACAAAGAATTGATGAAAGAATAGGCCGAAGACTGTGTGAAGAATCCTATTTCAAGTGATGCTCGAGGTCTCCATTTGTCCATCAAGTTTTTGTGTATTATCTTCATGTGAACTTCGGAGAAAGTGTGTGTGTGTGCCGGAACAAAGGACCACTAAAAGGGAACTTGTGACATCAAGGCAATTCGGTTGTATCTTCTACTTTTCATTAATATAATACGGTGGCATGTCTCTTTCCCATAAAATCATTAGTATTTTATTACATGATTCCTTGATTACATGTTTAGGTTACCCTTCAGTTTCTATGATTGTTGCTTTCATGTCGGTTGGTTTGTGTTATTGCAGATCTAATTTCACAGGAGCACCGGGGTGAAGCAGGGTCAACAAAGATATAAGGAAGCGATTTATAAAGTATGCTATCTATTCCTTCTTTGGTAGTAAAGTCAATGATCACAACTTAGGGAAAGCATCATGTTCCATCTTGTTTTGTTCTAGATCCAGGTGGATCTAGGGGGATTAGTTTATGTCCGCATTCATCGATTTACCCAATAACACTCATTGGAATCTCATCATCTATGTAATTTCTTTGTACAATTGCTCGTTTGAATTGTTTCTTTCCACGACATATAGAACATCAACAAACAACAATTTTCTCAAAGTATTCATCCCATGTACTATAGTCTTGACCAACCTCTTCTTCAATGCAATTATTTGTTGTGTCTGGAGGATCCATTGTCATATCCTCTTCCACCCACTTTTTTCTTTGTGATTTAACAGTTTTAGGTCCACACCCACGTACATATGTTTTTTTTCTTTTGCTAGTTGAACGCTTAGGCTGTGCACTTGCTTCAATCTCCATCTAAAATAATCAACAACATGCATTAATTTATTTCAATATTGGATAATACACTATAAATTTTAATAATATTGTGAAAAAGTATGTATGTATCACAAAATGCTTCCTAAGTTAAGTCAAAATTTGATTACCTGATGTCTTGCGACATCCGTTGTGTCCTTATTTGATATGACACGATCTATTTCCATTGCCTCGTCTGGCCCCTATAATACACAACATAGTCAATGATTTTTAGTACACCAATTATATCATTTCAACCAATATGCTATCCAAAACAAAACCTCACTTTATCCATATATTTGACATATTGATATCATGTTTTGGATTTGAAAAAAAAATAACATAGTTTATATAACTTTATCTTGTCTATGTTGTAGCATTTGTGAATTTGTAAAAACCATCTTCCTTTGGTTGAGGTTGCTTTGTCTTCTTACCTTTATTGTATTTTCAGATTTCGTATCCTATTCTATGGTCACCCACTTTCCTCTTGTTTATTTAGTAGGTTTGCGTCGTCCACGTCCTCTGTCCATGGCCTCCTCTGGATTCTGTAATACACAACAATGACATTAGTCACATAACATCTATGCACCGAGATAATGTTGTTGATATTATCTTGTTAATATGATCGATTTTCACGGTCCATGCAAGGGGCCCCATATCATCCTCACTATTTCAAGTGATGAGAAGACTTGTAATAGGTCATGTGTGGTGGTATGAGTAGTTATGATTATCCTTGAAGGCCTAAAAGCCTCCTATAGGGCCTAACATAATTGTTTCCTCCTATGACCATGTATATAGCCTCACGAGCCATGTTCCTATGGTCAAAACATCCAATTTTCATTATGTAAGTTGTAGGTTAGAGATCGCAGTTCCCTTTAAAAAAAATTATGTTTACATTTGTAGTATATAACTCCAAGTCTAAAATTTTATAAATGAAAAATAAAGATGTCTTTCCATCCATGTCTTGGGGTATTTATACAAAAAGTATGTAACTAATAATACTAGAACTACTCCTAAGATACATTATTTACTCTAGAAGGGTCGAATCCATCCTCATGATCCACAAAATTAGAGGAAATCCCAAGAAATCCCAAATTTGCCCTGATTTTTGCCAAAATAGGGGATTTTCCTGAATAAGTGGTTGAGTTTGACAAGCATTGACTTCACATGTGTGGAGCCTCTTTTTGGAAGCGAATAGGTATTTTTCTATCCATGGACATCAAGTATTATGCCACATGTCTCATAATTCTCCCAACTATCCGACAAGTATATAAACCACAGAGCTATTTCCAGAAGTTACAACTTCCTGTAATTTCTGTTAATTTTTTTAATCTTTAATGCCTAATTTTTGTCTAAATTTCAGAAAATAAAAGAAATGACAAAATCAACTTATTTTACACATTTAGATGTAAAAATGGTGATGGAATGAAGAATGGGAATGGTTTAAATATGGCAAAATAAGGAAAAGTAAGGCTGAAAAGTATCTATCAAAAGTACCCAACACTAACTTGATTTGACAATGCATAATATTTATATAGTCTTGTGTATGTGTGTCAAGTCATTTGATCTATGGCTTGGTCAAAAAAATCTAGTGTATTGAACTTATGATCAATGTCAATTCAAGGATCCAATGAAGTTGTTCTTTTCTCAAGAAAAGAAGGATTGTAAGGCTATAAGAGCTCAACATTTAAATTAGATGTTTGATTTTTTTAGGGATACAAATTTCATGAGTAATAGGAATTATGTCAATGATATTCATATAGGTTTTTAGTAATGGTAGACTACCAAGTGGTTGTCTTACATCACACTAAGTTCCCTAGATTTGGATGAGTGCACAACTAGCAATGTAATATCTAGCATGAAGGTAAGCTTCTAATCCAATATTAATATACTAGTTGAGTGCCTACTCTAATGAGATATTGATATATGTAATGTGCACTAAGAGACAACCCCAACTAAGGACAAGTCCATGATAATATTGTCCAAAATGTCAATGGAAGAGGAGGTCTATCTGGAACAACCAATGGGTTTTGAAGTTCACGATAGAGCGAGTCATGCCTATCGTCTAAAGAAGGCCATGTATGGCCTCAAACATGCACCCAGATCTTGGTACTCCAGAATTGATAGTTACTTGCAGAGTATTAGATTTACGAAGAGTGATGCCGACCCAAATATGTACTTCCTTATAAAAGGAGATGACATCCTCATTCTTTTACTATATGTGGATGATCTCTTTCTAACAGGGGAAAACACTCTAATAGCAACCTGAAAGAAAGATCTGACTAAGGAGTTTGATATGAAGGACCTAGGCCTAATGCACTACTTTCTTATGCTTGAGATATGGCAACAAGAGGGTGATACTTTCCTGGGTCAAGGAAAGTATGCAATTGAGATCCTCAACATATTTGGGATGGAGGACTGCAAACCCATGACCGCTCCCATGATTACTAATCTCAAGAAATTAAATTCATCCGAGTAAGACAAGGTGAATCCTACCACATACAAACAATTAATTGGATGCTTAATGTATTTGACTAATACTAGACATGATATATGTTTTACTATCAACACTCTCAGTCAACATATGGTAGATCCAAGAAAAATACTTTGGGTTGCAACAAAACACATATTGAGGTATCTGAAGGGCACAATAGAATTTGGCCTTCAATACTTACAGGGAGACCAAGTCAATCTAGTGGGCTATTCTAATTCGGATTGGGATGAAAGTACAACTAACAAGAATAGTACCTCTGGTTGCTACTTTATCCTAGGTTTAGGCATGATATCATGATACAATAGAAAATAAAAATCAGTTGCTCTCAGTTCAAAAAAAGTCGAGTACATGGAAGCCAACCAAGCAAATTGTGAATCCATTTGGGTTCAGAAGATTCTTGTGGATCTTTTTGACACAAAATTGGATCCCACCACAATATTTTGTGATAATTAAAGCTGTATCAAGTTATATGAAAATCCAGTCTTCCATTATAGATCTAAGCACATTTAAATTATATATCATTTCATCAGGGACAAAGTAAAAAAAGGGGTAGTAAAACTTCAATATGTCCTCACCAATGAACAAGTTGCAGACATCCTAACCAAAGGACTGCCAAAGGGAAATTTTGAATATTTTTGAGAAAAATTGGGTGTTGTAGAAAACCCATTCCTCACTAAGAGGGAGGGTTAATAAAATAATGAGGAATGGTAAAAGTAAAACTTTAAGTTGTGTCAATAAAGGATTAAGTCCCATTCGTTGAGCTAGTGAAATATCTAATGGCTAGGATCTTCTACGAATAAAGGGACCACACAAACCCTAAGCTAAGTAAAAGAAAAGGGTAAGTTACTAAGAGTAGAATAAAATTTGAGCATGAGAGGAGGCGTTGGGGAATACTCAAGACTGTGAGCAGACTAGCCAGTGTGGCCCTGGGCAACACACACCTGGTATGAGAGTCTAGTGGCTGCCCATCCAAACAATTTAGCACAGAGTTATAAACCAAGCAGGGTCACTGTCAGTTAGAGGCATTCCAAGACTATAAAGAATAGCAAGCAAGAGCCATTTTGGGTAGAAGAAGATAGACTCGATCCATAACAGTCCGTACAAGCTACATGAGTACGGATTTATGTCATGTATGAAAGGGATGTAAGAAGTTTGCAATTGTTTTGTATTCTTCTGATGAAATAAGTAAAACCTTTCTTATCTCTCTCATTTCTGTTATGAATCGAGCAACTGTTATGTTCCATAGTAAATGTGTATGTTTTCCACTTCTAGTTTTTACAATTATCATGTACCTCGTCATTATTTAAACCCCTTTCTCCTCCTCTAAAAGGAGGGATGTTTCCAAATACACCACAAGAGTAAATAGAAAATTAAATCTCAATTCAAACATTAATCCTGAAAAATTAAGGACCAAGCAAGACATTCAATTTATTTTGTAAGTATCTCAAATGCCTAAAATTAATCAAAACATTTCCAGAGTTATGGAAAGGAGACAAGAAGTGACAATATGACAACCAAATTTATATATAATGTTTTAAATAATTTTATCAAACATCTTGCAACTTACTAATCTCACTCAATTTAGTATCATTAAAGGGTCACGATGCATTTTAGACCTCTATCCATTATCGTACAAAAAAAGGGGGCATAGTTGAAGCTAAAACATATTAGAGAAGTACAATTCATATTTCTTAAGTATTCTTACTGAACAAAATAAAGTAAATGACTGAATTGATCTACAATGATGCTTTAAAAATGTAACAACAACTATTCTAGTATGGCCATAACATTATGAACTAATAGTTGTTGATATTATGGTAGTCGCGGGAGGTATTTACCTCCACGTGTAAACCTGACGAGAATAGAATATTTCGGGAAGCAAGAGGAAACCCTAATGAGTTGGCTAATAACCCTAGAAGACATGTCAGCTCAAGAAGATAACTTGTATTAGGTTATTAGCCTCCAAGAGAAGAAGTTGACCAGAAGAAATAATATATACTGAACAGACAGATACCCAGAGTGAGAAGTCAGCCCAGGCAATTAGCCAGAATCAGTATAAATACAGGAGGCCAGTCTTCATTCTGGCAGGCAGTCTCAGAATTGCAGAGCAACACTTGTGCGCACTACAGTGCCCAGTTTGGTGTGCAGGTTTGGAGGAGAGCTTCCATTGCAGCTGCTGCAACTAGCAGATCACGATTGGCTTGGACTATCTCTTGGTTAGGGTTTGGACTATCTGATCAGGTCTTGTTGGTGCGCTATCCTTGGGGAAAGGTGTGCTACCCTTTGTTTGGCTATCTAGCCTAGGGTTTTCTTCCAGAGTGATTCTTTGTCAAGGTTAAGGTGCTCGAAGGGTGGCTTCGGCCTATGGTTGGGTGACAATAACGATATTGTCAATGGTAAAACAAGCACATCCATTATATTTTAATAGGTTATGGGCCCACACCTCCTTCATTTAGTCTAACCGCTAGAAGGAAACATAGCCATAAGGATATTAAGCTCGTTGAAGAACTTCCGCTAGGGTTTGTAGCAGGAGCAACACCATAGAATTGCCACCAAGGTTACTAGCAGGTGCAGTTGTAGAAACCCTAATCCTCTTGTTGAGGCACCTTAAGTGAAGGGATTGACCTAATTTCTGGATATATCAGTGCGCCCTAGCCTAGTGCATATCCTGGTACTCTCAGCAAGCCAATACATCAAGTTTGAGTTTTTTTGGTCAGATCTAGGGTTGACCAAGTCAAAGAAGCCATGAATTACTCTATGAAGTTAGAAAAAAAGCTGGACGAAGCTTCTAACTTAAGAGCATGGAAGACAAGGATTGACCTCATCCTTGCCCAGAATAAAGTGTTGGATATCGTGAAAGGAAAGATTGTGAAACTAGAGTTTGAAGAAGGAAAATAAAAAGAACCGCAGAACGTTGCAGTTATGGAAAAGTTCAAAGATGGTGATATTAATGCCATGAGTATCATAGTGGACTCTATAAAAGACCACTTGATACCTTACATCTCCCATCTTGACTCATCGAAGAAGATGTACGATGCCCTAACAAACCCCTCTTCTCAGTCAGAAACATTGGACAAGTAATGAGTCTAAAGAATGAGCTTCGTGACATGAAAATGAATGACGATGATAGCATAACATCATAATTTGTGAGGATCTCCTAGTTAAGAGATCAACTACAAGCTATTGAAGAGATCATTTCAGAGAAGGAATTGGTAAACATAATACTCAATGGTCTTCCCAAGATGTGGGATGCATTTGCCGCAAGCATGAACACAAGAAAGGAGTATCCTACATTTGAAGAACTTTGGACTTGCTGTGCTCAAGAAGAATCCAGGATCAATGAAAAAGAGAAACCCCAAAAGAAGTATGATGATTAAGCCTTTACAACAATATTCAATAACTTTAGGAACAAAAGGAAGTTTGGTTCAAGGAGGAAGCCAAATCAAGAGAAATATATTTCAGAAATACAATGCTTCAACTGTCGAAAGTATGGTCACTACAAGAATCATTGTCCCAAGCTAAAGAAAAGGAAGGAGAAACATGAAGCATCAGTTGCCAAAGAAAAGGAACCTACAAAGAAGACTAAACAGGATGAAAGAGACTTCTTCTTCTGAAGGTAAAAATACTCTTCTTGGTACTTGTACATATCATGTTTGCATAGACTCTGTACATATCTTGTATATCTATCTATTAGAAGATAATACGTTCCAAGAAGAACTATACTTATGGAAGAACAACAAGATAAGGGTTTCTATCATTATACAATTCAGATAACACACATGAAAGGATGAAATACATCAAACAAATCATGTGGAAAATATTACAAGATAAGCCGAAATCAGAATCAATCCTGAAGAGACGTAGAAAAAACAAAGACAGAAAGAATTCAACAATCAAGAGGAAATTGGAAAAATATTTGTAACACTTTGCAGAAGGCAATAAGGATGCAGACGAAAGTGTGGACTCTCCTAGATGGAGGGAGCTGATTATATATTTCCAAAAGAAAAAAAATGCACTCATACATGAAGCAAGGATTAGGAGGGAGATAATCCTATGATCCATTGAAGATGATGAAGTATATATCCATGGTATCAACCATGAAAGGCAGTATGTGTTCAGTTCAACCTCATAAGAAGTCTTCTTAGAAGAGAATCTTTAAAGTATCACTGGTTATCCATCCACATCCATGATTCTATAATGAAAGGAAGAAGTGGAATCTTTAGGGCATGGAATCTATAAGAAACTCCATGGACCCAAGACCTAAAGAAAACATCAGGAAGAACATGAAGATTCCAAGAAAGAAAGAGAAGCCAGAACAACCAGTCACTGTATTAAGAATCACAAGATTACCAACCTAATATGAACTCAATAAAAGCAATCAAGCAGAGGAACTGAAAGTTGTGATGAATAATAGTGTATATATGCAAGCATTGCAATATCTAGAACTAGAGGTTCTCCTAGATGGAGGGAGAAGAATATGATGATTACTTGTTCCAATAAACCATACATACCTCTACACGAGTCTTTATATCATTCACAATATGCGTGGGTTGGAGTTCTACATCAGATGTATGCAAAGACTATTCTCCAGAGCAATTGAACAAAGAATGTATGAAGAGCAACCTCAAGACTTTGAAACATACCAGAAAGAGACCCTTTTATGCAGATGGAAGAAGATAACTTGGTGGAGAACCTCCAGTGAACAACAGAAGCATGGTGAAGATTTTATATAACAGAGATATTGTATCAAGATGATTACTCAGAAGATCATATCTCATGATGACAGAAGAAGTGCCACATGGATATGTTCCAGTTTTCCAACAATGATATACTTTATTGATCAGAGCTACATGAAGCCTTCAGAGAAAACTAGTGTTCCAGACCAAAGTACATTTGAAATCAAGCATTACATTATTCCTGATGAAGTCTAGAAAGGAGAATGTGGTTCTCGAATACATATCTCCACAGATGAGCAGATAAGCAGACATTTTGGTAAAGCTTCTATTCAAGATGAAAGAGTTTGCGTACTCAAGCTGGAACTCATGGAGACAAATTCCTTATTGAAAAAGGAAGATATGACTCCCAGGTTGGGAGGGAGAACTGATGTATTATTGATTGATGGACAATCATTTTTCAGTTCAAAAAATGGTCCAGGATGAGCAGATTCTTTCCAGTTTGGAAAGTGGATTGAGATTTCTGACAGACATACATTTTCCAGTTCGGAAAATGGTCTAGATTGTTGATGCACCATAGACAATGACTTCCCATTGTGGTTGCCATGGGAAGTGGTCTAGGGAAGTCTCTCTTCTTGAGGGTTACTCAAGAAGACTGGACCACCTCACTGAACAACGATTTCCCATTGTGGTTAACATGGGGAATGGTCTGTTTTGGAGGTTGGTTCAGGACAGTCATTTCCTTTGGAAATGGTCTGGACAGTCATTCCTTAGGGAAGATTCATTCTCTCCAGGTTTCACTTTGTTTAGTGCCGGAGGAATGTCCCTCGGTGGGGAATGGTCTAGGTTCAACAATCTGGGACAAACATTCCTTAGGGTAGACTCATTCTCTCTAGGTTACACTTTGTCTAGTGTCGGAGGAATGGCCCGGGGTGGGGAATGGTCCAGGCTCATAAATCATGACAGTTATTCTCCCTTGCTTGAGAAGAATAGTCCAGATAGCTCATCATTGATGTTTGACCTTTTGAGGTCATATGCTCTTCCAAGATCTCACAGATGTGGGTGGAAGAATGGCCCAGATGATTCATTTTATATCATAACATTGTTTCTGTACAAGTTGATATCAGATAATTGTTATGAAGACCATATGTTTCTAGACAGTAGATGTATACTACTGTGGTGGATGTGTTCCACTGTTTGATCAAGTATCTGTGTGGTACTTGGTGTGGTAGTATACCACTGAATTGTAGTTGTGTACTACTATGGATAGACACAGTTGTGTTCTATTGAATGATATTGTTCTGATTGCCTTAAAGACTATCAACAGTGTTGAAAATGATTATCAGTTAGATGGATGATCAATGGACAGAGATTTCCAAGACAGAAAATGGTTTAGGACGTTTATTTCTCTAGGACATATGTCCAGATTATAAGAATGGTTGTTGTGTCACTCTAAGGTGTGAGTGACTTATCCAACATCATGTCTAATTACTCAGATGGAGTATGGTTTCGAGAGATGATGTAGCTGATGACACTGATGGTGATGATGGTGGTCATGATCTAGTCATGAGATAGTCTATACAACTATGTTGATGTTACCGGGTGAATGGTATGTTTGTGCTTAAGACCATTACCTGTAATACCTCCCTAGCTAGGAGGGAGTGTTGATATTATGGTAGCTTCGGGAGGTATTTACCTCCATGTGTAAACCTGAAGAGAATAGAATATTTCGGGAAGCAAGAGGAAACCTTAATGAGCTGGCTAATAACCTTAGAAGACATGTCGGCTCAAGAATATAACTTGTTTTAGGTTATTAGCCTCCAAGAGAGGAAGTCGACTAGAAGAAACAATATATACTGAACAAAAAGATACCCAGAATGAGAAGTCGGCCCAGGCAGTTAGCCATAATCAATATAAATATAGGAGGATAGTCTTCATTCTGGCAGGTAGTCTCAGAATTGTACAGCAACACTTGTGCGCACTGCAGTGCCCAGTTTGGTGCGCATGTTTGGAGGAGAGATGCCATTGCAGCCGTTGTATCTAGTAGATCACGTTTGGCTTGGAATATCTCTTGGTTAGGGTTTGGACTATATGATCAACTCTTGTTGGTGCGTTATCCTTGGGGAAAGCTGCGCTACCCTTTGTTTGGCTATGTAGCCTAGGTTTTGCTTCCAGAGTGATTCTCTGTCAAGGTTAAGATGCTCAGAGGGTGGCTTCGGCCTATGTTTGGGTGACAATAGCTATATTGTCAATGCTAAAATGAGCACATGCTTTATATTCTAACAATAGTTGTATGACTTGATCATTATTTCCTGAAAATGAAAGAGATACATGAGAAATAAATGTACAAGAAGAAATATACCAACATTCAGAGAAATGCACAGTGAAGAAAAAGGTGTACAAGCTTGACAATGGGGCCCCTCCAATTCTTTACTTATACCCTTTATGTTAAGCCCTAATATTGGCTCATTACCCCTTAATTGGGGCATATTACATTATTAATGTTATTTTATTTATGTTGGATTTATTCCATTAGTTGTAATTATACCTCCTAGTCTCCTATATATACCAAGGAGACATTTTCATTTGGAGTCATCTTGTACTTGAGCATTTATGTGGGGTAAAAGGAGGTTGCCCCCTTGAAGAGGCTTATTATATGAATTTATCTCTTTTTCAAGGCGTTGAGTACTTATTCTGAGGTTTTTCTATGCTATATTGATATTTGGTTCTTAACATATGGTATCAGAGCTCAAGGTCCTGGGGTTTCACTGCTACATCTGAGACACCTTGGAATTTTCACTATAACGTTTTTTCTACAATGTTTCAGAAGAAAATTATTGGAAGATATTTAGTAGACGGATCAAGGTACGTTGGGTTAAAATTTCAGCTCTTGAGGCCTTATACTTTCGGAGATACAACCTGTGCAAGATAGGGTTCTGGAATCATCCTTAACTGAATCATTGTGGAATTTTCTCTATAAATTTTTTTCTGTAACGTTTCAGACCCTGAAATCTAGAGGATATTCACAGAAATTAGTAAGGTATCTATGGAAAACAGTTCATCTTCTGGGTCATCTTACATTTGTAGATACACCCTGTGGAAGATATGGTATCTGACTAGTCCTATTGACTAGTCTGAAGAAGGTGTTCCAGGTAAAACAATCATAACTTCTTCCTAGAGTATCCAAATTGAGTGAGATCAGTTTCATTGGATAGTGGATAGTCTGTAGTATTCTGGGTACAAGTTTCAGAATTTTATATCAATTATTTTGTGCGGGGCATGCTATACAAGTGACATCTCCTGGAAAATCCAAAAATCAACAAGTTGTGGGGAAGTTACCGTAAATTCCACTTGGAACATCCAATTTTGATCAGACCTGTGGCATTGCAGAGAAGAAATATAAGAGAACTACATAAAATAAAGTTTCATACCCAAAAGGGCCAAAACTTGAGAGATACAATAGAAGAAAGATTGTCTAGTAGAACCACCTCAAAATCAAGGTTCAAAAGTGATACTTGGCCAACATGCCACCCAAAAAGGGAACTTCTACACCAAATAAGCTTCCAGACAATCCTACTTGGACTCATGATGAAGGTGAAGAAATGCGTAGGGACACAAATGATTTACAAAAGAAGATAGTAACAAAATATGAACTACAAGAGATGGAAGCTAAGTTGGAGGCAATAAATACTAAGATGGATGGTTTAAAAGAGGAGATCATGGAAGTATTGAAAAATTTTGTAACAGAGAAGACACCTGAAAGTGAAAATGCATCCCATGAAATTCATTATGAGGACACAAGGAAGGTGAATCAAGAATGGAGAAACTCCAACTTTGGGTTGAAGACCATGTTCCTAAGATCGATATGAGGAAGTTTGATGGCAAGGACCCAATCACATGGATACTTCAGATGGAGCAATTCTTTTATCTACATAATGTGCCACATACACAAAAGGTACAAATTGCTTCTTTATATTTAGAACCCAATCAATTTTTGTGGTATCGATGGCTTTGTTCTCACAAATCACTCGTCACTTGGACAATTTTCATGGAAGAAATGATAACACACTATGAGGATACAAGGAGAAAAACCTTCTTTAGCCAATTGATAAATCTCAAGCAAAAGGGTTTAGTTACCGAGAACATTGAGAACTTCCAAAGATTGAATATAAAGGTAATAGATATTCCAGATGAGCACTTGATTGATGTATTCATAGGAAATTTAAAGGATAACATTCAACATGAGGTTCACCTTTGGGAACCCAAATCATTGGAGAATGAATTTAAGATGGCAAGAAATGTTGAAAGTAAAAATATGGCTATGGATACTAGAAGGACCAATCCTAACATCTATAGAGAGAACAATGCTCCTTCTTCTAAAACACCTCAACCTACAAGGTTGACACCTCAACAATTGGAGGAAAGAAAAGCA